>JASVEL010000839.1:0-59217 GCA_032618575.1 Nicotiana noctiflora | reverse complement strand
GTATATAAATTTCATCATAATTTATGCAGATATTATACTGAAGGAAAAAAAGCGACCAACCCAACAATGTATTAATTAATTTTAATTAAATTTTTCTATTGAGAAATTACCAGTTATATCCATTTATAAGTAGCTCATATAAAAATTGGCCAATTGATAAAATATTACTAGTAACCAAATTAGCCAATTAGCTATTTATAGCACACAAAAAAAATTAAATTTTTGTTTTGTTTTGAGTTGGTGCTATTATAACAGATTAGGCACAACTTATGGAGCTTGAATCTCAGCTTCGGGATGATTTGGTGAAGTTTAAAGGTTGTTTGAATTGAAAATTCGAAGTAAAAACTGAACATGAAAAAAATGATGTGTACCACTGTGTATTATTTGTGTATCACATATGTATCATATTTGTATCAATTACGTATCACATGTATATCCATGTATACCTGTGTCTGAGATACATACGTGAACATGTTTGATATATGTGTCACAGAAGACTTTTTTGAACGCGATTTATTACGAATTTTAATACAAAACCAGTCCAAATCACCACTACTCTTCCTCAAATTTTGAATATTGACTTGTCAATATATTTTCAATGAATTTCAACTATACCCATGGAAAATGTTCCTTTTTTTTGTTTAGATTTTTGAAATATTGTATATATTTTTGTATTTCATCACCTTATTTACTACCTCATTCATGAAAGTTCCTTTCCGTCTTCTATCAAGTATTGTTAATTACACTTAAAAATATGGAAGCTAATTTTTGCATGTGATTCTTTGAGAGAAAAAACCCTATTATTTGATTTTTTAATTTTTGTTGATTAATTTTAGTAAATCTATGACTACTAACTAGAGATTGGTAAGTTGAAATTTGTTTGGGACAAATTTAATAAGTTTCCCTTTCTTATTCCACCAACCAAACGGGCCAGTGAAAAACTATAATGGACTGTCGTTAGTTCTCTCAGGTGTGCAAAACTTAAACTGAAGGTGTACAATTAAATTCAACTCCCTCATATTCTATAAGGATTTTACGCAAATAGACGATTCAATTTTTTGTTTACTTTTTCTAGTCAGTATATATATTATCTTACATATTTCCTGAAATAATCAAGAGTTTCTAGAATTAAACAGAACAATTCTAGGAGGAATATTAGCTACCAATTGGGTTAATTAAATTTATTTTGAAAGATTTTTCTTAATTATTTTTCAGCTTCTGATGTAACATCTTTTTAAAAAGATGTCTGATCAGCCATTAATAAGTGATACCTGATTATCGTCTACTGGAAGCAAAAAAATAAAAATGGTCGCATTATTTTCCTGACAATTTGATTTTAATTTTGAGTAAGATGACGAGTGGGAAATGTGTTCTCAGAGTTTATCCATGGAGGTACAGAGAAGATATTTAGGGAGAGAATCATTGTTTTATTGATTCTATCGAAATGTAAATGAACACAGTAGCAGCTTCCAATTAAGTAAATGATTCTATCCATGGAGGTTTGGAACTCGCAGTTGCAATATCAGTCCTCGCATTTGTGAAAATTGCAGCAACAGCATACCAGATTTTCAAAAACATGAGAAATGTAATGTGATGTCTATCCAAAATTCATTCGAGCCCTCGGGGCTCCAAACCAAACATGCACACAACCTCAAAAATATTTTACGGACTTGCTCGCATGATCAAATCGCCAAAATAACATCATTTACATGAAATCAAGCATCAAAACTCATGATTTTCCTTTTAAACTTCATATACTTTCAAACTTGGAACATATAGTCCAAAATACGTCAAACAACGTTCGATTTTGATCAAACTTTACCGAAAGCGCTTAAACAATATATAAGACTAGTACCGAGCATCGGAACCAAAATACGAACGTGATACCCTAGTCTTTTTAATCAATTTTCCTTTCCATTTTTTTTAATAATTTTAGAAAAATAATTTAACAGCAAAATTCTTTTACTCAGGTTGTAGACCTCGGATTTCGACTCCGAGCACATGTCTGAGTCCCATATTTTTCTACGGACGACCTTCCGGGACAGTCCAATCTCGAGCCCGGGTCTGTTTACCAAAAATATTGACCAAAGTAATCATATTAATATCAAATGCTTCAAAGTTTTCACAGAATTCATATATTTCAACATAAAAACTTTTCGGCTACGCGCCCGGACTGCACACGTAAAATAAGGTTTTCAAAGCCTCGGAAGCACGGAATAGATGAAGAAAATATTTGATGACCCTTTGGGTCGTCACAAAAGGTGGATTTGATAAGTAAATTTTCAAATCTCTAAGTGCATGTTGACACTCCTTATCCCATAATCCTGCTTTTTAAGGGTCGAGAAGAATTTAAAATGTTTTCTGATGATTTAGAAATAAATCTTCCCAAAGCTGCGATACTTCCCGTCAGTCTTTGTACTTCTTTCTTATTTGAAAGTATATCAAGAATTTCTTCAATGGCCTTAATCTGTGCAGGATTTACTTCAATACCACAGTTAGAAACAAGAAAACCTAAAAACTTACCTGATGCCATATTAAATGCACATTTTTCTGGATTCAACTTCATATTTTATTTTCGACAGATTTTAAACGTGTCAGACATGTGCGATATATGATCTTCTGAATGTTGAGTCTTAACTAGCATATCATCTATAAGTACCTCCATGGTTTTACCTAAATGTTCTTGAAACATTTGGGTAACTAAACTCTTATACGTTGCACCTGCATTCTTAAGACCAAAGGTCATTACCTTATAACAGTAAGTCCCTCTGTCTGTTATGAAAGAAGTTTTTTCCTCATCTCCTGGATCTATCTTAATTTGATTATATCCTGAATATGCATCTAAAAACATAATGGCTCATGCCCTGCAGTAGTATCAAATAATTGATCTATGTGCGGTAAAAGGGAAAGAATCTTTTGGACATGCTTTATTAAGGTCTGTGTAATCTACACAGACTCGCCACTTACCGTTCTTCTTAAGAACCACAACAATGTTAGCTAACCAGTCAGGATATTTTACCTTACTAATTGAACCAATTTTCAGCAATATTTGAACTACTTCTTGAATTACCTTATTCATGAAAGTTCATTGCTTTCTTTACTTTTTCTTGATTGGAGGGTATGATGGATCTTCATTTAGCTTATGAGTCATGACCTCCGGTGGTATCCCTGCCATGTTAGAATGGGACTAAGCAAAACAATATGCGTTAGCTTTTAAGAATTCAATTAACTTACGCTTTACCTCCGGGCTGAGATTGGCTCCTATATCCACTTTTCTCTCGAGCCAGTGTATAAATAAAACCACAGGTTCGAACTCTTCTATCATTGTTTTGATGTTCTCATTCTTCTCTTGCTCTTCAATGGTATTAGGTCTTGAATCCACATCTATTTGCTCTTATTCAGTTGAGGTTGATATCGTGTCTCCCCCACCTGAATTCTGCAATTGCTATTTGTCTTCACCCTTATCACTTGAATCTGCAACGGAATTGATGCTTCTAGATATTTGTTGATCGCCTATGATTTGACATATCCCCCAAGGTGATGAAAAATTTAATAACTTGTTGTAATATTGATGGAATAACATCTATGTCATGGATTCATGGTCTCCCAAGAATCATGTTATAAGCCATTTCCATATCTACGACTTGAAATTTGGTATCTTTGACAATGCCTTCTGCGAATGTAGTAAGGATTGCTTCTCATTTCGTTACAACACTATAGTTGTCAAATCCCGACAAAGTATGCACTTTTGGAATCAATTTATCCTCAGCTTGCATCTCGCATAATAGTCGTATCAAAATAATATTCTCAGAACTGCTTGGATCAATCATAATTCGTTTCACTTTAGAGTCTTGTACAAGTAAAGATATTACTAGTGCGTCGTTATATGGAGTTAAGAGACCCTCAGCATCTACATCGTTAAATGTAATATCTTCTTCTTCTAGTATATGTTGCAACTTCTTCCCATGAGTGATTGATATCTTGGAATTTTTATTAGCTGCAGAATATGAAACACCATTGATATATTCGCCCCCAGTTATAACATTTACTGTTCTTTTGGGCGAGTGTGGCTTTGGAGGCTCCTGTATGTTCTTCATATATGCTTGTTTACCTTTTTCACTGAATAACTTAGTAAAATACCCCTGTTTTAGCAAATGATCAACTTCACCTTGCAAAAACCTATCACCTCCTTTGGCCATCGTACCATATCTTCCATACTTCTTAAAATAGCTACGAGTTTTGAGTTGCTCACGTTAAAATTATAACCACCGAACCTTGCTTTTATACTTCCATCATCGTCTCATGGTCCACGTGAGTTCTGATAATTTCTGAACCTTGATGAAGAGCCTGATTCCTTATTTCTAGATTTGTGATCGTACCTTTGATTATATTGCCTTGACCGAGAGTCCTTTCCTGCAAGTCCCATGTAAGGCTCGTACCTATTTTTACCAAATCTTTTTTCATTTTCTACACGTCTTGAACTTACTGTTTCTTCTATTTTATGTCGTAAAATGATATCCCCTTCAATGCTCATCTTTGTATTGTATCTGTTGTAGACATCATTCCACTTTTTTGTTGGGAATTCTCGAAGGCTTTCCTTGGGTTGCCTCGTGGCTTTTGAACTCTTCTAATTCAAATTGTTGGCGAACGCTATGGCCTCCCAATTGTCAGGTACTTATGGCAGCATCATTCTTTCCCTTTGAAATTTATCTACAGACTCTGTAAGCAACTCTGAATCTCCTTGCTTGATTTTGAAGATATCCTCCATTCTCTTTTTAACTTTTTGAGCTCCCGAGTGTGCTTTAATAAATAGATATGCAAGCTCAGCAAACAAATTTATAGAATTTTCAAGTAAAAGAGAATACCATGTTAAGGCCCCTTTAGTGAGTGTTTCACCAAATATTTTGACCAGGACTGATACAATCTCCTGCTTAGTCAAATCATTGCCTTTGACACCTATTGTAAATGTAGTAACATGATCTCGTGGGTCTTTTGTACCATCATACATTGGAATATCATGCATCTTGAACTTCTTTGGAATTGGGAGAGGAGCGACAGTTGGCTTCTATGGCTGTTGAGAGTATTTATTTATATCTACTCCCTTGATCACGGGTGGTACTTCGTGTATTTGTTCTATGCGTTCATTTTGCTCCTTAAGCTGTTTCTGCAATGTTAGTACTAGATTTTGTAATTCAGAATTAACTAGATTACCTAGGTCTCCCTCTTGTGTTTCACTAGAACCCACCACTGCCTGAATTAACTAGTCTAGAATGAGGATTCTCCAAAGTATTATTGTTTGGAGTAGGTGTGGGTGGAGCAGTATGTAATTGGCTAACAAAAGCCTGAAGAGCTTTATTGACTTGTGAGGCAATAAGTTTTTCCAAAGCCTCATCCATAGTTTCAATATTTTTGAATTGAGCATGTCCATCTATGTGAGATCCATAAGGAGTGCCTTCGCGGGACCGCTATGGAGAGCCTCGTGGAGAAGGAATCGGTACGTTATTTTTCTGTGGATCTCCCCGAAGTTGCTGGTTTGTTTTAATTTCTCGGTTTCCTTGAACATTGTCATTATTATTCAACATGGTTGATGCAACAAGAAAATCAAGTTTAGATATGATTTTATTATCAGATTCCCGGTAACGGAACCAATTTGTTTAACCAAAAAAATAGATTTTTAGCCAAAGCTAGAAATTAGAAGAATCCGGTTACTGGTAATCGAAAAAGTATGTAAAGAAAGAGATTTGAAAATGATATTATCCGAAAGCAAGTAAATTAGAGTATACTCCAATAGTCACTTGTCGCAATTGATTACATATCTCTCCTTTTATAGGTCCCTTTGGGAATGTATGTTATGCCTAAGTCATAATGAGAATATTATGAGTAATTAATGACATTAAATACTACGTTACATGATCATTACGTTAAATGTATATATTCTTTAACAGATTCAGCATTTAACACTCTTTAATGCCGTATTTGCACCCTTTTCTTTAGCCAGGTTCATTTTTTGCATTGCTCGAATGTAAATAAGCTTAAATAGGGATGAGCGCTAATACTCTCGTCCCGTGCCTCTTCCTTTTTCTTTACTCGTACCTGTTTTGTAATTCTCGAACCGTAGCTAAGTATAACTTATTGACCATTCCACTTATGCTAATACTTCGTCATATATATATATGAATACAATATTCCGATACAGCTATGGACTCGTAAACAGGACCTTGAAAAATATTGCATTTGTGAGAATTGTTTCTTCTAGGAACTAACCATAGAATCTATTTCCAGCTTACAACGTTTGATCTTTTTGTTTACCTTTTCAATACGAAATGATTTCAAAACACATCCACTATATAGAATAGATGATCATTTCAATGTAAGGAGCTAGAATAAATCATAGTATTGGTCCATCAATGTGATTCTCTATACGTAGTGGAAAGATACTTTAATGAATGTAGTTCTGCACTATATTTAGTAGTTTAGTTAAATCATCATCCTGTATACTCCACGTCTCTCTCAGACCATTTACGTAAGCCAAGTTTTCACAGCTTACATATATCAAACGAATCTAATTTCAATATTTGATCTTATTCGGACCATTTCTAATCTCTATAAACTTTAAAATCCTACACTACGCACAAGAATTTAAAATTGTACCCCATTATTAATTTTTTTTTGTTGCATTATTTAATTCTTTATTTAGTCAATGAATATATGCCTTGCACTAAAATATATATACTATAGGAGAAAGACTAGTTTTTATTATTTCGTTATACGTAATAAGAGCAAAGTGTCTAAGCATGTGACCTCACATCAATTAATTCACTATACTACAAACATATTTATGTTTGCCCCAAATGCTTAAAACATTTTTTGCTATTTTTAAACTTAATCGTTTGTCAATTAAATCTAAAAATAGAACGGAACAGAATAGACATGCATGCAAAATTAAAAGCAGATGAAAGAAAAGAAGACTTAATTCTTTTTCAAAGCCATCACGTTGACCATCCAGATACACTGCATTAAAACTTTGGTCTAAATAGAAGGTTCTTTTACAGGTGGGAACATTTTGGGCCCTAGATATTCCACGTGGCAAATTATCCACCTTCTATTTTTCAAAAGTAAGACCAAAACTTTTTGAAGCCCTTTATAAGCGCCATATTAATTAGCCACCTTAGTCCATTCTGCATGAAATAAACATGGACGAAGAGTCGAGCCATGGCAGAAAAATGGATACTAAAAATGGTGGTGGCGGAGAAATAAAATATCGAGGCGTCCGAAGGAGGCCGTGGGGAAAATTCGCGGCAGAGATTCGCGACTCAGCTCGACAAGGGGCTCGGGTATGGCTCGGGACATATAACACAGCTGAAGATGCAGCAAGAGCCTATGATAGGGCAGCTTATTCAATGAGAGGTCATTTAGCTATACTTAATTTTCCTGAGGAGTATAATTTGCCTAGTAGCTCTTCACATTTTTATACTGGTTCTTCATCATCACGGGAAGTTCTTGAATTTGAATGCTTGGATGATAAGTTGCTTGAGGAACTTCTTGATTGTGATGAGCAAAACAAGAGGAAATAAAGATGACCTCAATGTTCTAGTCTACCTCTTACTCTATTTTCACTACGAAAAATTGAGCTTTTTAATTACCTAAAATTACATTATTCTGTTTTTTGAATCGAGATTTATCGGAAATAGCCTCTCTATCTGTACACGATAGGAATAAGGTCTGCGTACATACTACTTTCCTAAGATTCTACTTGTGGAATTACACTGATATTTTTTTTTGTTGTTGTTGTTGCTGCTGCCTAAAATCACATTATTCTTAGGATGGGGTGGTTTGTTTTTTCTTTTCTTTTGGGTTCCCTTTTTCTTTTTGTTATTTTACCTGTTTTTTACTTTCTTTTTTTGGGGGATTTGGTTTTTGAATGAAGCAAGCAACCTGCGGTTGCGGTGCTTGTAATTTAACACTATTGTACTATCTGTACTTTGCAATGCAAATGATGAAGGGTCAAGAAAAGTCTTTGTGATCATAAATATTGGAGTCCGAAATCTAAATGTGATTATTTTGGACTTAAAAATTAAAAAAAATGAAGAAAAAAAATTTAGTGACCAAATTATATAAAATGCGGTTTTAAAATGCGCTTTATTTTGAACGTTAAAGTAAAGCACGTTTTAAAACAACATTTTTTATAAAACGCTTTTCATGAAATGCGTTTGACCTAAAGCTAATAAGACGTTCATCTTAAATGTGGTTTGTTAAAGCGTTATATATAAAACGCTTTAATAAACCACACTTTTCATCTTCAAATATTCGTCCCCTTCCCTTCGCCTACGTTCAAACCAGAATCTATCCCCCCTCTCCCCAATAACGAGATAAAAAATACGAGTGGACCACACCTGTTCTATAAAAAGTAAAGAGTGTTAGTCCCACATCCTAGCTAAATCCTTTTCTCGTTGTGGTTGTTCGTTTCGGACTAGAATCTTTAATTCTTCTACTTTCCAAAATACATGAATTGAGGTATTCCGATTTAGTTTTTGTCAAACTCGATAAAAAATACATATTAGTTGTTTTACATCCGTTCTTTGTTGTTTTGTATTTTTTTTTTCCGATTAAACTATTAAGTTATTTTTATCCGGACTTAGATATTAGTGTGCTATTCAATTAATAAATTATTATTATTTGTAAAAAACTTAATAAGTTACTTTTTACTGTTGTATATGTATTTTCGTGAATGTTTTGTGATTAAATGTATTTGTTAGTTTTATCTGGTTTACATTATTTATTTGCTTAAACACTAGTAATATAGTGCCTTTTAGTTTAGTAAGATGTAGTGCTTTTTAACGTAGTATCCCTGTAGTTTAAGTATCTCTTATACTCAAAAATATGTCAAAATTACTGAAAGATCAAACAGAAACTTTGTCCAATTATAGTCAACGATCGTAACAAAATAACATGAGAAAAGAATAATATCTTCCGGATATGTTGGTGCTACTGGGCCGCAAATATCGAGTTTGGAACCCATATGTGAATATTTAATAATTAAATATTATATAATTATAAAAATTAAGTATTTAATTTACAAACAAACATATAAAATTATAGAAATAACACATATAAGAATTCAGAATATCTTGGTGCTACTGCCTCAAATATTGAGCTTGGAATCTGTATGAGAATACTTAATCACTAAATATTGTATAATTATAAAGATATTTCTTATTTAATTTAAAATACAATTATAAAAACATGTAAAATAAGAAAACTAACACATACAAGAATTCAGGATATGTTGGTGCTACTGGGCCTCAAATATCGAGCCTAAAACTCATATGTAGATATATTATATAATTAAATATTATATAATTATAAAAATTAATTATTTAATTTACAAACAAACATATAGAACTATAAAACTAACTTGTAATCAATGTTGTTTAATTTACAGTAGATGACACGGAGATGCCATCAATTCATCCCGAACCTTGCGATGAGCTACTGACGTTACAATCCATCCCCGTGTAGTCAGATGCCTACAAGATACGAGCTTCTACATGATTTTGGAGATCGGGCGGCTGCAGCTCGATTGGTCTTTAGTGATGGCCCTAATAGAGAGGTGGCGATCAGAGACGCACATATTCCACTTGCCCATTAGCGAGGCCACCATCACACTGTAGGACATGGAGGTTATATATGTGATGCCCATTGGTAGTCACCACGTTGCTCTGCCGCAATGCATGAGGGAGATGAAAGGTACGTAGTACCTGGACATGCTGCAGTAGCTCATTGGTTTCCAGCCACAGGATGAGAATGCACTGGCTGGGGCTAGTCATTTTTCATTGATGACTATTTGAGGGTATTTGGAGATATTGCATCCTGACATCGATAGCGATACACTAGATTTTCTTGTTCACGGGTATACAAGATTGCTGATACTCCTTATGTTTAGACAGGTCTTATTCCCGAATACTTCGGGGAACCTAGTCAGCTTGAGATTTCTTCATCATCTTGAGTAGCTAGATGAATTACCCAGTACAGTTGGGGTTCTGCTATTCTCGCCTACTTGTACAGGCGGATGTGCCGGGCGAGCATGAGCATCCAGAGTGATGTTGCTAGATTTTTTGCCCCTACTACAGGTGACAACATATTCAAATACTCTATTCATTTTAACATAACTAGTAAACATATATCATAAAATTTATGTTAATGTTTTATGTTAGGTTTGGGCCTAGGAGTAGTTCCTGTTGTTACAGCCACCTCTACCACCATTAGCTCCTGATGTACCACCTCTGTTTCTCCCTCGAGCTAGGAGGTGGGTTCTTCGGCGGGGATATACGCGTGAGTACGAGGCTCGGCATAATCTCCCCTTGTGTAGGGATATTTTGGGTTTGCTGAAGGGTGTACCGGTAAATGTATACCTAACTTTACTTAGCATAGCTTCATATGTGTTGTGTATACTCACGTTTTCTATTATTACATAATAGTTCATCTAGACGCCATACAGCAACGCGCTCTTCTATCCCGTTGATGTGCCTTGATATTATTTCTTGGCTTGCCAGCTTATTGCTCGGTCGGTCGACTTATGTTGGGCTCTTCTATTCTATTGATGTGCCTTGATATTGGGGAGCATCATAACACCGAGCGGGTACTTTTCCACTTTGGAAGTCCACAGCTCATACTGACACCGCCCACCAGGTAGACCACATATTTCCAGTGGGGTGATCATTCTAGGGTGGACTATGTGGCATGGCTAGAGGAGTAGATCGATGCTTGGGAATGGCTATTTGACTTGATTCTGCCCCCTCCCCCTTCACCGAGTCGTCCGGATATTGAGAATGATTATATGGGCCGGTACCACGGTGTTACCCAACTCTTCATCATTCATCGAGCAGGTGGTTCGTATGTTCCATACGCCGGGAGGCACGATGCACTGGTATGCTATTTGATGTTCTTACTTATAACTGTAACCAAGTGTTTTGTAATTTATATTTTACACGCTGTGCGGGCTATTGACCTATATTTATTTCACCAGTTGGGACTGCAGATACAGCAAAATGGCGACGAGGGAGCGGCCATTTTAATTGAGTATTTCCGACAGGTTACAGAGCTGGCTGCCCGGACGCTGCAGTGATCCGAAATGATGAACACTTAGTACAAGACCTTGCTTATGTGGTGCCAGAGCAATACCATAGATGTAGGGCTGTCCCACGAGGTAGGGGACAATGAGGCAATGGTATCCTATGAGACAGGGTTGTCCCATAGTGTCTTGGGGGCCGGTGAGGAGGTAGTCCCCAATAAGGGGGCGTTAAGGCACCTGTTGATAATGTTGGAGCTGATCCGCCCGGGTGGCCTCCATAAGTTAGTCGAGCACCACAGCAATATATCGTCATTCTGCCTTCAGCTGCCTTTCACTCCAAGGACACTGCAGGTGACCTCGTCAGATCCATTATTAATCACGAGCACGAGCATTATCGGAGAGAATCGAGATCCGTACTTTCTAGGCCCATCGACAGATTTTGTGGATTGGCCGACCCGAGATGTTGATAGTGGGCGCCGACTATGTTATAACTCATCTTCGAGGGGTGTTGGGGTCACATGTGCATGTAAGTTTGTATTACTATTAAATTTTATTTTTTTTATCTCAATGATTCGCCATGAATAACTTTGTAATTTTCTTATTAAGGCTTCATCCCCACCCATCAAGGAGGCCACTTTGTGTGGTACAGACCGACATATGCTTATATTCAGGAACCCGACGATACCATGGTAAGACATTTTAATATTTATTGATTTAACATGTACATTACTAATACATATTCTCATATACTAAGCTGACATATTCTTCTGCAGAACAACAGCTTTATCAGCTCGACAAGACAATACATATAACGTGGTATGTAATCACGATATGATTCGCATGCTAATGATTCTTTACGATACAATATAACCTTTTTAGAAGATAGATTTTGCAGAACGGAAACTTTATTAAGTCGCGACAATACACATAACGTGGTATGTAACCGCGCTTTCCTTCGTGTGGTAATTATTATTTCGGGTATAAGAAAGCTTCTTAAACGGAAAAAGTCATATATATCTCAAATGCATTTTGAATAAATATTACAAAATCCATTAGAAAAATTTCACTAACATTTAACAAGTGGTTCAAAAGAGGTTAAAGAGTGAGATAGTTCAATTGATCCCCATGGATCACGTCTTAAATTGTTGTATTGAAGTTTTAATGTTAAATATCAAAATGATAATAACAACAATGTAAACATAATTTTCTTTCGTACATTCTGCAAGATAAACACGTACATACACTTCTTAAAAAACATTAAGAAAATAAAATACTATGTGTATCCTTGATAGTTGGGAACATTAGATGAACTTCTATTATGAGTCGGATTACCACCGCCACCCAAACCAACTGAAGGACATTTACTACGGTCGTGTCCTGTTTGCGAGCATATGCAATATTTACGCGCATAAACGGTATTACCAACATCCATTTGGTTCCGTATATGTGTTCTTTTCTGCACAAATCGCTGACGTAAAAACTCCTTATTACACACCATTTTAAATAATTCCGGCGGTCAATAATGCTTAGCATATACTGGATATAACTGCCCACTATAGGTGTTTAAGTATGCAACAATACTATATTGTTTATCAACGTAGTTGATTGGACCTAAACCTGTATGTTGAAAGCACTTGATGACATGTGAGCACAACATGTGGTATATGGATCATTTTTTACAAAAGCATAATGTTCTAGATTCATTTATGGTGTGTACATTATTCCCCCGATATCCATAGACGACAGTGCGAACTTCAAAAACATTTCAGTCATGATCATACTGTAAAAATGAATGCCAATGTGCTCGTCGCTTGTATTTCTCAAATATTTTCATTATTAGTGGCATAAATTCAACACCCCTTTCCATCAATGACGTTGCAGTTACAACCCTTTCAACAAACCTCTTTTCTATCTGCTTAATGATATTAGTAGCATGTTAGTGATAGATAATCCTCTTGCAGACTTCATTAACTCGTTGAAAGACTCTAACATATTTGTAGTAAGAATTCCTTATCTTCTGCCAACATCATTCAAAGTCCACTTTTCAGGCTTATGTCGTAGTAACCAACGATACGGTGCCTTGTCTTCCTACCTGATAGATTGCACGTGCGTTCGAAATTTATGCTCATGGTTATATATTGTAGCCATCCACATTGAATCATGCATATCCTTGTTGGGATATGTCGTCTTGAAATTATCCATCAGGTGACTCAGACAGTTACAATGGTATGCATACGTTTCCTGTTATTCAGGAAAATTCTCTATAGAACTTAATATACCCCTATGCCGATCAGATATTAGACAAATACCTTTGTTTGACAACGTGCTCCTTCAAGTGGTTTAAAAATAGCGTCCACATCTCTTGGCTTTCATTGGCACAGATGGCAAAAGCTAGGAAAAATATTTGTTTATTGGTATCTACCACAACGACGATCAACAACTAAATATTATACTTTCCATAGACATGAGTACCGTCTATGGATATTACTGAACGGCAATGCACAAAACAATCAATTTTTAGTTTAAATGCCTAGAAAACATATTTGAATATATTCTCGTATTCTCGAAATCCGCTCAAGTTTCCATTCGACAACGGTCGCGGGGTTAAATTATGGCAATGCGGTCATGTACCCGGGTAGAGCTACAAATGAATAATCCCAATTACCATAAACAATTTGAAACACACGCTTGCACCCAAGAAATGCCTTTATTTTAGTAATGGTATGGCCATAATTCTGGTGGATGAATGTAATGCACTCTTTGATCTTATACCTTATGGACGCTTCATGTATGGAACCGGGACAAGAGAAATCAAGTCAACATCCAAGTTGAAGTGATTCTCATTGAAAATGTCCATTTCACAAATGTGGGTGCCAATATATTTACTCACTTTTCATATACCTGTTCTCTTCTTGCTCGTACGTAGCATCCAATGATAACTCGTAAACAATCTACGACAAATCCCTTTGTATACATTCGGACTTGACTCCCGTATTGTCATCTCATGACACTCTTGTACGCTATATATTTTGGCCGCCATGCTTAGGCATGCTTTATCAGGAAAACACATGCCTTTTGCCAAATATTGGTCTAGAATAAACCCACATTACTGTCTGAATGTCGTCAAAATCCCTTGTGAGGGCATTCACATCCGGAATACTTGGCAAATAATCAAGGTAGATAATATGCCTTGAATAAAATGACACGTGGGACTCGTACACTCTTGGTCTAACGGGAGGTGGAGAATGCTCTAAATAAGGCTCGGCATTCTCTTTCTCCACATCTTCAACCTCATCAGGGAAGGGCGTGTCATCTCCAGACTCATCGGAACTATTGGCATAATCACCATTATCTTCATGACTCTGCGCATCTGCCAAATCCCGAGTAATTATGTCGTCTACAGGCAACTGAGTGAGGACAAGATAATTAAGATTCTCATTTTCACTACACAAACAACAAAATATTTAGCTACGCAAATTGATAAATACTTTACATATAGTTATATCTCTTCATTTACGAGTCATAATGTGTTGACATTTTATAATGGACATTATCCTTTATGTGATGACTCCCGGATGGACCACCATGATCCAACACACTAAAACTATACATATTCTAACTAGGCGTGGCTTCATAACTTGTAAAATTCAAATCTTGACACTACCCCCTGTGGAATATATGAATGTTAATAAAAAATCAATATAACAAAAATAAATGGTAACATAGCAGAAAATTAAAGTTTACCACTCGTCTTTTGGATTATGTAAAGTTGGAGAGAAATTATTTCCTCGCTCTTTATTCGCGCACGGAGATAAGTTTAGATCCATCCAAACTCTTTCAGCCGGACCTTATTCAGCTAAAACTGCTTCAGAATAAGCACCCGATGATTGAGGGTTATCCCTGCTTTGTGCAACCTCATTATTGCTAACGTCTTCAACGTTCACGTACTTTTTTAACATTTTTATCAAAATTAATTCCTGGTATTCATCCGAGTCCCCAAAAATCTCTCAAAGTTTCATCATCCTTGATTTTAAACTTAGCGTAACAAGCAATACCTTGCGAAGTGACAAAATACGGATCTTCCGGTTACGTTAAGGTTCACCGATCGTTTGCCCACACTCATTTTATTACACAACAAGGATACCAATCTATCGTATTCCATTGTAAGTGACAACTTAACATGACTCTATGGAGATAAACTATAGCTCAATGAGTTATTCGCCACCACAACATCACCCCCCCCCCCCTTCCTGCTTCCCTGAATATAATGAAACCTTTACTTTTCGCTCTTGAGACATTATGACAAAATGCTTGAGAATTTAACAAGAAGAAAAATTTAATAGGAGTTTGAAATATTTTTGAATGGATTTTTGCCAAATTCCTAACGCCTTTAAATAAGGTAATGCCTAATCCCGCGGGGGGAGGGGGGAGGGGGTAGGAGGGTCAAGTTTTTTGACGTAAAATACCCTTTTAAAACTTTTTTTACATATTTGAATTTATGTTAGTTAAGCACAGAAAAGTTATATATTTGTTGGCCCACAAAATAAATAAATTGCATTTCATATAAAAGACGTTTTAAAATCACATTTTACCTTAATGTCAACGTAAAGCGCACTTTAAAATTACATTTGATGTAGTTTGGTCACTAATTTTTTTATTTCTAGTTGTAGTAAAAAAAAACTACTTAATATTTAGGTGCAGGACTCATAAATATTGCTATTGCTCTCAACAAATATTTTGATGTTTCTTCCATTTTTGTCAGCTATACTACTGACAAAGAAACAAGTTGATAAAAACTTGTGGCCCTTGATAATTTCTCCATTAGGTTGACGTTTCTTAACACTTTGCTCGCTGACAGCTAATAATATTTGAGTTGATATCCAACAATTCTACACTTGTCGCTTTTGTGTTTCATATGTTGGGACAAAGTTTCTCATAATAGTGTGCGTGCGCTGTGTCTTCTATGTGTGTTAAACATTTACTTTGCTATTTATGTGTGTCAATTCTTGAGCCCGGAACCTAAATAGTTTATTTTTGGACTCAAAAGACATACATAAGTATAAAAACAAAAAGTAACCATTATATATACAATGCTAGAAAATCTGGTGTTATATAATAACGATAACGGCAACGTTAGTTAATATACAACGCCAAGTTACTTGGCTTGAGTCCAACACCAAAAAAACTGGCATTGTATCTGATAAACAGCAAAAGTCTATTCCCTACTCCTACGCTTGTCCCTACTCTTCTTTTCATTTTGTAGTGTTTTTCTAGAAACCCTTTTTTTCTACTCCTGGAAGTGCAGCAGTATTGGTAATACTACTACTTACTTTTCTACTCTCTTTTAATTTTTACTTATAATATTGAAATAAAGAAAATATCTTTTTTTAGATTTTTACAAAAAATTGTTCCCCATTTATATATACCCACTGTTACAAGGTTCTAACCCATTTATATATACCCATTACTACAACGGTGCAAGGGTCGTATAGACTTTTGTCCGCCTTATGGTCGTCTAAGAGACGTCGGTCGGGGGTAACCTGTTGTTCGTCGTGCTCATCAATGGTCGTTGTTGGTCAAATTTGGACCCATACAATCCTTCCACAACTAACTAGAGGTCTCAAATTCAAACTTTGAAAACTCTACTACAAAATGCAAATACAAATTTATCGAGTTTCCAATATAAATTCGTACAAAAAATCAGGTCATAAAAAAATTATTTTTAATTTCATGATCCTATCTCTTTTTTTACATAGAGAAAATTTAGTTTTACATATTATAATAACAATAACAATAAACTCACGCGAAATCTCACAAATAGTATCTGAGAAAGGTAATGTGTACGAATACCTTACATCCACCTTATGAAGGTGGAGAGTATATTTCTGATAGACATCGACAAAAGGAAGTAATAACTAAATTATATTTCTAATAGAAATCGACGAAAGGTAGCAATAACAAAATTATAGCAACAACAAGATAAAAGGCAACAGAATAAAACGTCAAACTTTAATAACACATAACAAGGACTACGAGAATACAAGCCTAGTACTTGTAATAATGACGATGCATCGTGTAGTATCAAGGAATTAGGAATATTAAAGTACATGACTAGTGCTAATACTATTAGTAGAACACGGAGAAACTCTTAATTATCAACAAATCCACAATTTTTTGTAAAAATCTAAAAAAAAATATTTTCTTAATTTCAATATTATAAGTAAAAATCAAAAGAGAGTAAAAAAGTAAGTAGTAGTATTACTAATAGTGCTGCACTTCTAGGAGTAGAAAGAGGGTTTCTAGAAAAACAGCACAAAATGAAAAGAAGAGTAGGGACAGGCGTAGGAGTAGGAAATAGACTTTTGCCGTTTGCCAGATACAACGCCGGTTTTTTTAAGTTTGAATCACTGTGTCGGTTCGAGTCACCGTGGAGGGCAAGTGTGGAAACACTATAGATCCTCCTAATTTGGGAGTGGTTTAATAAAAAAAAAAAAATCACTGTGTCAGATTCAATCGCCAAATAACTTGGCATTGTATATTAACGGTATCGTTATTATTATTATACAATGCCAGGTTTTTTGGCATTGTATATAGTATAATGATTACTTTTATATTTTTATATTTATTTGTGTCTTTTGAGTCTAAAAATAACCTATTTCGATTTCGCGCTCGTCAATTCTTCGCCACAACATGAATTATTTTCATTTCGACACGTAAATTTCACAAATGGTCATATAACTATGATATTTTTTCACTAAAGTTATATAACTTTCTTTTCTCACACAAAAATCATAAAACTTTCACTTCTTTACTCAAAAAATCCTAGTGACCGGCAAAGACAATTCACCGGTCATTTTTTGAAAAATATTTTTTTTTCATTTTTTACATTTTTTTGAAAAAACTAAAAATATTTTTTCTTTAAAATAAAAACTGAAAAAGTAAGATAAAACTAAATGCTTTAAAAAAACTGAAGAAAATACTTTTTTTTTGTAAAAATTGAATTATTTTTTGTAGCAACTGGAAAAAGAAAAAAAGACTTTACTAAATTAATGGACTATTGGTGCATTAGTTTAAAAAAACGAAAAATATTTTGCAAAATAAATAAAGTCCAACAAAGATACATTTTCAAGAAATGCTAAATATTTTTTATTTTTTTAAACTAATGCACCAATAGCCCACTAATTTAGTAAAGTCTTATTCTTCTTCTTTTTCCAACTTTTACAAAAAATAATGCAATTTTTACAAAAAAATAATTTTTCAGTTTTTTTAAAGCATTACTTTTGTAAAAACTAGAGAAAATATTTTTAATAAAATATTTTTATTTTTTAAAAGCAGAAAAAAATATTTTCAACAAAATATTTTTATTTTTTGCAAACTAAATAAAGTCCAACAAAGATACATTTTCAAGAAATGCAAAATATTTTTCGTTTTTTAAACTAATGCAACAATAGTCCACTAATTTTGTAAATTTGTTTTTTCAATTTTTACAAAAAAAATTCAATTTTTACAAAAAAAAATGTTTTTCAGTTTTTTTAAAGCATTTCTTTTGTAAAAACTAGAAAAAATATTTTTAATAAAATATTTTTGTTTTTTAAAATCTGAAAAAATGTTTTCAACAAAATATTTGCATTTTTGAAAAATATTTTTTTTCAGTTTTTTTTAAAGCATTTAGTTTTATTTTACTTTTTCAGTTTTTATTTTAAAGAAAAAATATTTTTAATTTAAAAAAAATGAAAAACGTGAAAAAAAAATTCAAAAAATGACCGAAGGATTGTCTTAGCCGGTAGCTAGGATTTTTTGAGTAAAGAAATGAAAGTTTTATGATTTTTGTGTGAGAAAAGAAAGTTATATGACTTTAGTGAAAAAATGTCATAGTTATATGACCATTTGTGAAATTTACCCCTTAATATTATAGATCTGATCACCTATTGAACGCCTTATATAGCGGATACGTTATGCTTGAATGTTTTCATGATGTCCTAAAAAGAAAGAGTGTCACTTAACGACAAACACCGAAGATTTATGCTCAATTGTGAGCGTAATAGGCTGTTAAGTAGGGGTGTACAAATAAAATCGATAAATCGCACCAAATCGGTAATTTGAGTCAAATTGGGATAAAAAACCCGATCAAGTGTTGGTTTGACTTGGTTTGGTGTTGGAAAAAATAACCCGACCATAATTGGTTTGGTTTGATTTTAACTAAAAAAAGTTAAACCGAAACCAAACCAACCCGATATTACATTTATTCAATTTTTATAAATATTTTATACATATAAATATTTATTTTTAATACAATTCATAAATATTTCTTAAACTTATTCACAGTTTTATCTTTAAACATATTGTTTCAAGTTTGGAATTAACATTCTTGAATGGTCCAATAAATTTTATAGTTCATAAAGGTAGTAATTCAAATAAACTTTAAATCAATACTAATGCTAACTAAGAAAATTTAATTCAACACTAGAAATAATTGTTATTACACTGTATTTGTAAAATAATTCTAGAAATATAAATAAATACAAATAAAAATGTGCATAAACAGAAATGAAGAAACCAATTCGAGCCCACTAAATTCACAGTGTTTCCTTAAGGAATTTAATCCCCTCCTAGTACCCAAGGTTATGGATTATTTCCTCCCAGGATAGAACGAATTACACACTGGTGTAGTGGTACTTCAAACCCGAGTGTTTCAGCGAACACAAAGTTCGGTAGCAAATCACACTTACTTTTTGCTTTGTTTGATGCTAAAAGTATGCAGAAGAAAGGAGGAGAAACTCAGAAAATTCGTAGTGAAATTCTGAGCAGAATAGTGTTGTATTTATAGCCAAAAGTTGGGCTGAAATCTGAAGAGTCTCTTCAGAATGACTGTTTCTGCAAAACTGCCACAACATAAATGTCATTGCATAAATGACAATTTACTCAATAATAAAGAGGGAAAATAAAGATGAAAAATTGATGGGTAGTTATGTTTCTGTTACAAAAACAGAAAAACTTAAATTTGGATTTAATATTAATATTTATTTAATATTAATATTCTGTTATTAAAATAAATATTTAATAATATTTATGTTAATATTTTAGTATTAACAAATAAATTTGGTCCAAAAAGTTAATCAATCGATCGATCATTGACCAAATCCAAATCCAAATTCGAATCCCAATCCGAATCCGAATCCGACGCCGAAGCCAAAGCCGTAGCCGTAGCCGAAGTCGAGCCGAGCCGAGCCGAGCGAGCAACGACGACGACGACGGCGCGAGGCTTGCTTTCTTCTCAACTCTTTAAGAGCTAGAAGAAGAGCAATTGCTTATATACCCATAAAAAACCTCTTCCTCTTCCGATATGGGATAATGCCCATTTACCAAGGAAAGGGAACTTGAAATTTCACTCAAAATTTTATTTTTCGCCATTTCCCATTCACCCTCTTTTAACTCTTTAATATATATTTAATTAATATATTAAAAACCAAACAATCCCCCACATGAATGGGGAATGACTATATCACGAAAGTATGCATGAAAAACTGTGTGATTCCCAAGTAAGGATTACTTGCATCTGGATAAGTAGGTTTCCCTTTGAACTTTCCGTAGTGAACTTATGTCGGATATACTCGATCAATCGGTAGATTTGATATCTTTGAACCGTCGAACTTTGGTGTATACCTAGACAACCACAAGTCACACAACCAACCCTTAACCGTCTTTGGTTCTCATTGTTGTGTTCGTTTCAGCCATGAACACCGCCTGGTTTCATAAGTGCGTAGAGAACTGGCCTTATAAAATTCTCCTTGAAGCGGCTAACACTTCACACTTACATAGGTGATTCCTAAACGTGTCATCCCGTAGATACACCATTTGATATACCCCGTATCAAATTTAGAAATCATTAAAAAGCCTTAATGCTTTATCCTTGGTACTAAACATTGTCTTATAAGAGAATGGACCAAAGTTTATTTGACAATGTTGAACCGTCACAGATGACTTTGTTTGATCTCCTTGAACCTAGATCTTGGGATCTCCAGTCTTCTAAGTAGAGTTACCGCCACTATGCCTTGTTCTCGGCCATAGTCCCATTCCCCCTGATGATTTCTCAACTACATCTCTAGTTAGGCCTTTTGTAAGTGGATCCGCCACATTATCACTTGACTTTACATAGTCAATCGTGATAATTCCTCTAGAGAGTAATTGTCTAACGGTTTTATGTCTTCGTCGTATATGTAAAGATTTACCGTTATACATAACGCTCTCAGCCTTTCCAATTGCCGCTTGACTATCACATTGTATGTATGTTGGTGCCAAGGGTTTGGGCCAAAATGGAATATCTTCCAAGAAATTCCGGAGCCTTTCAGCTTCTTCACCGGCTTTATTCAAGGCTATGAACTCAGCCTTCATTGTAGAGCGGACAATACAAGTTTGTTTGGACGACTTCCAAGATACCGCTCTTCCACCAATGGTGAGTACATATCCACTTGTGGACTTGGAATCAGTTGATACGGTGATCCAATTTGCATCACAGTATCCCTCAATGATCGCAGGATATTTATTGTAGTGCAAAGCAAAGTCCTGGGTATGTACTAAGTACCCCAAAACTCGTTTCATGGCCATCCAATGAGATTGACCTGGATTGCTCGTATATCGACTCAATTTACTTATAGCACGGGCTATATCTGGTCGTGTACAGTTCATGATGTACATTAAGCAACCCAACACACGAGCATAATCCAATTGTCTCTTTGCTAATGCAAGATTCACGTCAATTGGAGTCTTTGCAACTTTAAAGCCCAAGTGCTTGAATTTTTCAAGTACTGTCTTGATATAATGAGATTGTGACAACGCCAGACCTTGAGAAGTCTTATGGATCTTAATTCCCAGAATTAAATCAACAACTCCCAAGTCTTTCATATCAAACTTGCTAGTTAGCATACGCTTAGTAGCATTTATATTGGCAATGTCATTACTCATTATGAGCATATCATCCACATATAGGCAAACAATGACTATGTGATTTGGAACATTTTTAATGTACACACATTTATCACATTCATTTATCTTAAACCTATTTGACAACATTGTTTGGTCAAAATTTGCATGCCATTGTTTGGGTGCTTGTTTTAATCCGTAAAGGGGCTTAACAAGTCTACAGACCTTCTTTTCTTTACCTGGAACCACAAACCCTTCTGGTTGTTCCATGTATATTTCTTCCTCCAACTCTCTATTTAAAAAGGCCGTCTTAACATCCATCTGATGAATTTCAAGACCATAAACCGCAGCTAACGCTACTAACGTTCGTATGGACGTAATTCTTGTAACTGGAGGAGTATGTATCAAAATAATCAAGACCTTCTCGTTGTCTATACCCTTTGACCACAAGTCTTGCCTTATATTTGTCAATAGTGCCATCATCTTTAATTTTCCTCTTAAAGATCCATTTAGAACCCAACGGTTTATTTCCAGGAGGAAGATCAACCAATTCCCACGTATGGTTGTTCAATATGGATTCTATTTCATTATTAACTGCCTCTTTCCATAATAATGATTCTGAAGAAGACATAGCTTCTTTAAATGTTTGAGGTTCATTTTCCAATAAGAAAGTCACAAAATCTGGTCCAAATGAAGTAGACGTTCTTTGACGCTTACTACGCCTTGGATCTTCCTGGTTAAGTGTACTTTCTTTTGCTTCTTCCCGAGGTCGTTTAGATCCTTCACTAATCGACTCACATTCCTTTTTATACGGATATATATTTTCAAAGAACTCAGCATTATCTGATTCTATAACCGTATTATTATGAATGTCGGGATTTTCTGATTTTTGAACCCGAAATCGATATGCTTTACTATTAGTCGCATATCCTATGAAAACACAATCAACGGTTTTCGGTCCTATTTTTACCCTTTTGTGTTTAGGAACTTGCACTTTTTCCAAACACCTCCACACTTTAAATAATTCAAGTTGGGCTTCCTTACTTTCCATTTTTCATATGGAATGGATTGTGTTTTGCTATGGGGTACTCGATTTAGTATTCGGCTAGCCGTAAGTACGGCTTCCCCCCACAAGTTCTGTGGCAAACCAAAACTTATTAATAATGCGTTCATCATTTCCTTTAATGAACAATTCTTTCTTTCTGCAATCCCATTGGATTGGGGCGTGTAAGGGGCCGTTGTTTGATAAATAATTCCATATTCTAAACATATTTGTTCAAAAGGAGATTCATATTCACCACCTCTATCACTTCTTATCATTTTGATTTTCTTGTTAAGTTGTGTTTCAACTTTATTTTTGTATTGCTTGAATGCGTCTATTACTTCATCTTTACTATTAAGTAAGTAAACATAGCAATATCGAGTACTATTGTCAATAAAAGTTATGAAATACTTCTTTCCACCGCGAGATGGTATTGACTTCATGTCACAAATATCTGTGTGAATTAAGTCTAAAGGATTTGAATTCCTTTCAACCAACTTATAAGGATGTTTAACATACTTAGATTCCACACATACTTGACATTTTGATTTGTCACATTTAAATTTAGGCAATAGTTCCAAATTAATAATTTTCCGTAAGGTTTTATAATTGACATGACCCAAACGTATATGCCATAATTCATTTGACTCAAGTAAGTAAGACGAAGCTGAAATTTTATTATTATTCTCAACGACCATTACATTCAGCTTGAAAAGGCCCTCAGTGAGGTAACCTTTTCCTACAAACATTTCGTTCTTACTTATTACAACCTTATCGAAAACAAAAACACATTTAAAACCATTCTTAACAAGAAGTCCTGTAGAGACTAAATTCTTCCTAATCTCGGGAACATGAAGGACGTTGTTCAAAGTCACCACTTTGCCGGAAGTCATTTTGAGAAATATCTTCCCACATCCTTCAATATTGTCCTTTGAAGCATTTCCCATAGAAATCGTCTCATCGGGTCCAACAAGAGCATAAGTAGCAAATGCTTCTCTAACAACACAAACATGGCGAGTGGCTCAAGAATAAATCCACCACTCTTCACGATTGCCCAAGTTGCATTCGGAAAGCATGGCACATAAGTCATCAACATCATCATGCTTTTCAACCATATTTGCTTGACCCTTCTTCTTGTCTTTCTTCGGAGCACGACACTCCGTAGACTTGTGTCCGATTTTTCCACAGTTGTAGCAGTTTCCACTGAACCGCTTCTTGCTTGGGTTGTATTTTGGTCCAGAAGCCTTCTTCCTCTTCTTGTTCTCTTCAACAATATTTGCTCCTATTATTGTTGAGTTTCCACGGCCTCTCTTTTCAGCAGCTTTATTGTCCTCTTCGATTCTCAACCGAACAATGAGATCTTCAAGGGACATCTCCTTGCGTTTGTGTTTCAAGTAGTTTTTGAAGTCCTTCCACAAAGGAGGCAACTTCTCAATCATTGTTGCTACTTGGAATGCTTCATTGATAACAAGACCTTCAATGAAATTTTCATTAGTAAAAATACTAAGGTTACTACTTTCAACATCAATATTAATTTGATTTATACCTTCAGCAAGGAAATCATGAATAATCACTTGCAATTCCTGGACTTGGGTAATAACAAACTTGCTATCTACCATTTTGTAGTCCAAAAACTTTGCAGCAACAAACGTTTTCAACCCGGCATCTTCAGTTTTGTATTTCTTTTCAAGCGCAGTCCATAGTTCCTTTGACGTTTCTACGCCACGTAGACGTTATACAAAGAATCTTCCAACCCGCTTAGAATATAATTCTTGCATAAAAAATCTGAATGCTTCCACGCCTCAACAACGAGAAAGCGTTCAGTTTCTGGAGTTTCGTCGGACAACACAGGAACATCTTCCTTGATGAACTTCTGGAGACTCAGAGTAGTCAAATAGAAGAACATCTTTTGTTGCCAGTGCTTGAAATCAATCCCGGAAAATTTTCCGGGTTTCTCCGCCGGTGCCAATGCTGCCGGAGTCGTTCGGCTTGTTGAGGCATTAGTAGTCACCATTGGAACAACCTGGTTCTCATTCTCGTTAGTCATTTCTGTAAAAGAATGACACAAATATTAAAATCACGTAGATTTTAATAGAGTACAAAACCACAAAGGTTTTACTCTTCCAGAAACAATAAAAACAAATACAGAAATATAATTAAATTCCTTAAGCTTGTTATTACATTGTATTTGTAAAATAATTCTGGAAATATAAATAATTACAAATAAAAATGTGCATAAACAGAAATGAAGAAACCAATTCGAGCCCACTGAATTCACAGTGTTTCCTTAAGGAATTTAATCCCCTCCTAGTATCCAAGGTTATGGATTATTTCCTCCCATGATAGAACGAATTACACATTGGTGTAGTGGTACTTCAAACCCCAATGTTTCAGCGAACACAAAGTTCGGTAGCAAATCACATTTACTTTTTGCTTTGTTTGATGCTAAAAGTATGCAGAAGAAAGGAGGAGAAACTCAGAAATTCGTAGTAAAATTCTGAGCAGAATAGTGTTGTATTTATAGCCAAAAGTTGGGCTGAAATCTGAAGAGTCTCTTCAGAATGGCTGTTTCTGCAAAACTGCCACAGCATAAATGCCATTGCATAAATGGCCATTTACTCAATAATAAAGAGGGAAAATTGATGGGTAGTTAAGTTTCTGTTACAAAAATAGAAAAATGGATTTAATATTAACATTTATTTAATATTAATATTCTGTTATTAAAATAAATATTTAATAACATTTCTGTTATTATTTTACTATTAACAAATAAATTTGGTCCAAAAAGTTAATTAATCGATCGATCATTTGACCAAATCCAAATCTGAATCCGAATCTGAATCCGAAGCCGAAGCCGTAGCCATAGCCATAGCCGTAGCCGTAGCCATAGCCATAGCCGTAGCCGTAGCCGAAATCGAGCCGAGCCGAGCGAGCGACGACGACGACGACGGCGCGAGGATTGCTTTCTTCTCAACTTTTTAAGAGCAAGAAGAAGAGCAATTGCTTATATACCCATAAAAACCTCTTCCTATTTCAATATGGGACAATGCCCATTTTCAAGGAGAGGAACTTGAAATTTCACTCAAAATTTTATTTCCCTCCATTTCCCATTCACCCTCTTTTAACTCTTTGATATATATTTAATTAATATATTAAAAACCCAACAATAATAATGTGGATATCTATTTTTTGTGTTGCATTATTTATATTGAAAATGCGTAACTTAGTTTATCCTTTTCTTGATTGTTTAGTGTGTAACTAATATACTTATAGTTGTACTTATTTAAGCATGACTTATATAGTACTTTTAGATTATGTTAATATTTATTATGGTTTATTACTTAGTAATATTTTTTTTATGAATTTTTGTATTTTTGTTATTGAATATTTTAGTACAATGTTATGATGCACCTCATATAATTGTATTATTTTCTTGAAAAATACATTATATAATTGTATCCTTGTAGGATTAGAGAAGTATATGGAGCACAAGTTATATAGTTGTACTATGAAGACTTATCCGGAAAAAAACCCGAAAACCCGAAAAAACCCGAGAAAACTCGAGATTGAAAAATTCGATTTCGTTGGTTTGGTTTGGTTTATAGATTTAAAAATCCGACACTATTGGTTTGGTTTGGTAATTGAAAAATCTGAATCAACCCAACCTATGTATATATGAAAAGTGCCAGCTTTAGTTCAAAAGCCTTGAAATTGTTTAATTTTTGTAATTTGGCTTCTCTATCGCTAATTTCACCAAATATAAACGCAAATTCAGTTGCCTAATTTCCAAATTAAATGTGTCACACTTTGATTTCCCCAAGACTGATGGACTACTATTTGTTGACTTTTTTTTTTTTTTTGGGAGAATTGGAACAGGGATTCCGTTGCTCATTTCAAAGAGTAAAATGAGTGAGCCTGAAAAGCTTAGTTCAGTTTCTAACATCTTTCTTAGTTACGTTGTTAGCTCCAAAGTATCACATATTGATTTTGATGATACTAAGCCAACATAAGTTTTAATCAATGAATATTTACTTATGTAAATTTATTTTTCACAGGTTAAATGTAGAAGGATTTGATTGGATTATTAATTCAAGTACATAAATTATGTTTACCCTAAAATTCGAGAAACAATTAAACTTATATTGTAGTTTTAAGGATATATGATTTAATTCAATACCAATTGATAAATAATAAATTACACAGATAAATTAGAGAATAAAGTAAATCAAACCGGTATGCAAGCTAAATCTCGACCTCGACCTATGAAGTCTCGATGTGTGATAATAGGAATAGCAAATTATAAAGCATCTCTAATAAATAGTAAATTAATATAGCGAGAAAGTATTGAGTGAATGTATTCTTCTCAGTCAATCATAAATGAATACAAATGGATATGATCCCCCCTTTATATAATAGGGTGTCCTAAAAAAGGTACACCTTTACTTGTAGTAGGAAATCATATTTGACAATTGTTTAACCGCTAAAGACCAATCCATTTCGAAATTTGCGCCGTAATCTCCGGACCATTGCGGGTATCTCGCTATTTCTGTTACTGAACCATACCGGCATCATCTCGAAGCATGCCTTCTTATGACGTCCGTAAATGATATCAATCTCGACCTTGGAAAGGAACTTCGACCCCGAGCTCGACGTCCTAGTTTTCCGACATGGTATCACTTTTTCCATCGAACTAAATAGGGTAGCCCTGATTTCTATCGTATACAAATAGTTCACCCGTTTGTTAAAATAAAATGATAAGAGATGACTTGAGCCTCGATTTTCTAGAGACTCCTATAATGACGCCATCCTCGTTATTTAAGCGCTCAAAATGCTAATGTCCCATCGGTTCGGTTCCCCAAACCATTAATGCTTGCGAGTGACGGTCGGCCACTAGCTCCAGAAACCGTAGCCATGAATCTATAAAGACAGGTTCTCCATTTGAATCAAAACTTTACTTTCATCTTCACCAAGTTTTCTAAGTCTCTTCCTCTCTCCACTTCTTCTTCTCTTTCACCGCTCGTCGATTCAATCTTTTAGCACTAAAACACCAAACTCCACCTCTTCCTGCTTCCTTCCTTCTGAATCAGTGTTGAAAACTTCATAAATTATCCCATAAAAGCTTTTTCTTCTTTTTCTTCTTCTTCCCGGCCGGCCGATGAGAAAAATGCCGATGAAAATACTCCCTCATAAGTACATTCACGACCCTTGTGTTCTAAATAACGACTTCAAAGTCGAGAACCCTCTGTCGGTCCTTGGTCGATATGAACACGTATCAACATATATTTGCCCGATACCAACGAAACAACTCGAGGTTGTGAAGAAAGACGCCAACTGGGGGGGGCTGAGGTTGTGGTACAAATCCCTGCTCTCGAAAAAGAGTATCACCACTCACGTGGAGGGTTTCTAAGTGTTTAGACTTACCCCTTCACATTGGGTCCTCTAGACCCTGTTATTTTCGATTTCTGCAAGATGAACCAAGTTACCCTTGGCCAGATGCATCCCTCGTTTGCATAGCGATCATGTTTCTCTTCTTCTATTGTAAGGCCAAGGGGTTATAGTTCACTCTTAGCTACCTTATATTGTTGTATCAGCGTTGTCTTTTATAGAATTAATCAAGTATTAACCTCGATCAACAAGTCCTTCTTTGTAAGCATCAATGAAGACAAGGAGTGTGGTTGGATGATCCGGTTCATGCAGGAAAGGACCTGCGACCTCATCCCCAAGGAGAATCGCCATTCCCCGAGAAGTGGAACCCCGAACATATGTGATATTTATCCATTAGTCTTCTTCATACTCCATATTTTTCTTTATGTAATGCCTTCATCTATTTCGCAGCGCTTGCTTGGATGCCTCACGCAGTTCCCGACCTCGAGTACTGGGTCTAAAAGCTGACCATGACTTTATCCCGTGTTGAACGTTAATGGCGCGACTTGGCAAGGTGTAATTGAGTGGCCAAGAACCATGGTAATTTTCTTGTGAGCATTTGGTTCCTTATTCCTATAACATTTTGTTTTCACTTATACTCGACTCCATTTTATACAGGCCTCGGGGATGTTGTTGAATTGAGGCCGGCCTCGCTTGGGGAAGAGGTGGTTCCCAAATAGGAAAATGACAAGAGGATAGGAAGGTACTCGCCTTCTGATAGCTCGGATTTTAAAAAAAGCCAGGCTCGTAATCTTAAGGTCGACTTTGCGGCTGTACCTGCCAGTGTGGTCCAAAAGCTACGATATGAAGGAGAGGTGGGCAAAGATGTTGGTTGTGAGCTAGTGCCTCGAAAGAGAGGGAGCATTGAAGCTCCAAAAATAAATGGCTATGATGGTCGAGAAGACTCTTCCTCAGACCAAGGAGATCTCATAAGGTACTCCGAGCAAAGTCCCCGAGCCATCGAGGGCCGAAGATATTTTCTGCCGTGATAAACAAATGATGAGTTTTCATGAAGTGTCCGGTAGTTGGGATCTTTAAAAGGGAGAGAGAGACCTAAGTGACTTGCTTGGGGCAATCACTATTGATGATTCCCCGTCTGGTCCTAAATTTTTTGAGGGCAATTCCAGGAGGCTTGATCTATGGAGACTCTACATGTGGGAATGACCCACGATGGGGTGGATATATTCTGCGGCTTCCTTGCAGGAGTCGATGATGTTTTCGACCTAGATATGACGATGGTTTTTGACGAGGCCCATCATATCCTGAACCAGGTAAACTTTATTCCTCGTTATTATATTTTCTTTTATTTCCTTCTTGCTGATTTCATTCTTTTCTCTATAGGTTGGGGTGCTTCATTAGGAAGCATTCACCAAGTCCTAGACAGAGCTAAACCAGTGTGAGAACGATCTTAAGAAGCTTACTGAGGAGAGAGACGCCTTCAAATGCCTCTATGTGAAGAAAGAAGAGGAGATCAGGGACCTCCGAGCAGACTTGGCCCATACTGGTAAGGAAGAGGCCGAGCTAGATGAGCAGGAAACTACCATTTGGTCTCGACTCAACTGTGGAGGCTAATACTTCAATGTCTCAGTTGTAGAAAAATCAGGGGAGGATTGAGCTTCTCCAAAGGGAAGTTGATCAGATCAAAACTGACTGCGATCAGTGGAAGGAGAACATAGACCACCTTGATGCGGAGAAAGAAGCTGCCATGGACAAATTGTCATCAAGCAAGGTCCAAGTTTGGGGCATCAAAGAGAAAAGTTTCTCCCAGGCCAAAAGGATCGATGAGCTCGAGGTCAAGCTTACTGAGGCCAAGATGGAGGTCGGGAAGGCAAAAATTGGAGCTAACAAGTTTATAGCTGTGTATTTGGCCGATGTTGAGACTACTCAGTCGCAGCTAAGGGAGGCTTCCGATCGAGAGCGATGGAGAAATGACTTGGAAAAGTGCCAATCTAGGAGGGAGACCCTCGAGGAAATCTGTGCTCGAGGTTTTGACCTCTCTAAGGAGTTAGCTCAAGCTAAGGCGCTTGAAGTTGATGCCAGGTTGCTTGTCTCCTCTAATAATGAAGAAGATGATGATAAAGGCAGCCAAGACAGATTCGATAACGATGAGGGACTCAAAGGAGAAGTTTCCCCTGAGGGAGAAACCATCCTCGGTCATAGTGAGAATTTTATTTTTCTTTTCCTTTTTTTCGTAAGACCCTAGTCAATCTCTTGTACATATCCTTCTTTATTAATATATATAGTAAAATTTCTCTTAAATGCCTTCTTAATCTTTGTAATCATGTGTTTTTCCTTGTAACATTTTAGCGCAATATTATGCTTTGAAAGGAACGTTCGAGACTTTGGTTTTGTGTGGCTTCCTCGAAGTCACCATGGTCGAGTTTAAGTAAGGTTCGAACATAAGGCATAGGCCCCTTAGGGTTTGTTTTGGATAATGGTGAGTCCTCGAGCCATAGTCAAGTTATTCATTAGTTGGGCTCGAGATAGTCGAACCTTTGGGTTCAATAGAGTGAGAGAAAGATCTAGAACTATAACTGTATTGGCCCTTAGGCTCTTTAGATCAGGCCGATATGGCCTCTAAAAGATGGCTATTTTTCTCTTCTTTCGGCTTAAAATACTTAGTAAAAATTTCTTTATGCCTTAGCATGTATTTTTTACCCATTTGTGTTTCTTGAGGGTTCGTGTTGATTGACCTTTTTACTTTTTATGCCTTAGCACATTTGTGTTAAGATAATTTGATATCTCTTAAGGTTATTTGATGGATGATTTTATTAAAGATATTATTTGCCAGGGTAAGCATTGTTTAATGGGATTTTCAAAGATTTTGAAGGCCTATTGTGATAGCGGGATTCAAACATCTCCGAGCCGCATTAATTTGGCTGTGGCCTTTGGGTGTGCCTCTTGGGCTTATTTTCCAATAACACTTCGAACTTGTTCAAAGTATTAGTTCTTGAGAATGATGGCCTTGGGCTATAGATCGTGGGGTGCCTCTTTGAGGTTTTATAAATTTGAGTTTAGATAACTCGAATATGTCAATCGTCGATGATAGTCCCCGAGTGTTTGAGGTGTATTTTTGCTTCGCCCTTGAGCCATTTCTCACAAAATCACGAGTACAAAGCTCGTACAGTAGAAAGTTTTCTTTGAGATAAAAAATGTGTGATATAGTGTCACGACCCCAAATCCGGTCGTGATGGCGCCCAGCACATTGCTAAGCCAGCCTGGCCAATCCATACCAACCACGGAGCTAGAAGCTCTCTTTAACCCATTTAAGCAAATTAATTGACGAAATAAAAGCAAATCACGTAAGGAAAACGGGGAACCAAGTCCCATAATACATCAACTCCCATAGACCAAGGGTCAAGAGTCATGAGCCTCCACTGAACATGAGTGTATAAGGGTTTACAAAATACCAAGTGCGGAAAGAAATGTCAATACAAAATCCAAAGACAGTAGGAAGGGATGTCGGGTCCTGCGGACTGTGCAGCTACCTCGAATATCCACAAACGTCGCCTCGCACAGCTACTGGATCACTGCTGAGAGGTACCTGGATCTGCACACAAGGTGCAGGGAGTAAAATGAGTACTGCCAGACTCAGTGGTAATAAACAAGGGTAAGACAGCGCAGATAAGAAATCCACAATAAAGCACTATGTAAAGCTATAATCAGCTACCCTGTCATAGAATCAATATTCTCTGTACCTGTACCAACAATTACCAATAAATAGCATAACAGCTAGCAGATGTAGCTAAATGCAATGCAATGCATGATATGACCGCTACGGCGTGTAGCCCGACTCAAATTTTGGGTACCCGTGCTCACTGTGGGGGTTCAGACTCCGGAGGGGCTCCTACAGCCCAAGCACATCTCATAGAGATATCACTGCGGCGTGCAGTCCGATCCAACATATATCTCGCTGCGGCGTGCAGCCCGATCCACTACTAGTCAGCTAATATGCAGATACAGCCTCGCGAGGCTCAAAAGTAGTTTTTGAAAACTCTTTTTATCATTTTTCAGTTGGAAAACGGTAATATCAAGTTCCAGAGATTGGAATTAGCATAATAACAGAAATAGCTGCGGACTAGTAGTAAACTAGCATGTCTATGTGATAAGACAATGATAACGATCCTCGCGGGATCCAATAACCGGCTCACGGCCCACATGTATACTCAACCGCCCAAGAAGGGGGTTCCTCGGCTCAAGAGTGGCCATTATCACAATATATATATATATATATATATATATATGCAACCATCCGAGAAGGAGGTTCGACGGCTCTAGAATAGCCAATAATACAATATCACCAGGTTGGACTAATATGTAGTCTCCAGTTCATGATCGACCCCGCACTCTCAAGAGTGTGCGTGTCTCGCCGCTATACAAGCGTCACAAAGTGGTATACCGGGGTTTCGAACCCGCTGGTCATCACCCACATCTATTACTCACCTCTAGCCGGTCGAAGCCTTAATCCGCCTTGCGCTTTCCTTGGAATTTAGCTCCCTCGTGCGTGGAATCTAGTCAAACCACAATAATTACATCAAATACGGGTCAAATAATCATAACCCACTTCAATTTACATGAATTTAGCATAATTACACTAAGTTGGTAAAACCCGACCCCGGGCCCCACTGCTCGGAAAATTCCGAAATTAGCACCAACGCGATCCTTATCTCGCCACGAGTCCGTGCATATAAAATTTATCGAAATCGGAGTTCAAATGGCCTCCCAAATCCAAAAATCCCGTTTTCAATATTTAGGCCACATTTCTTCAAGATTTCAACCCAATTTCATGAAGATTGATGTTAATACTACCATAAATTGATGTTTTTGAGTCAAGAAACTTACCTCCGATGAATACCCGATGATTTCCCAGCGTTTTCCCGTGATTTCTTCTCTCTAGGGCTCAAAAATGGTGTTTTGGGTGAATGAACCCGTGAGCCCTCTGTTCTGCAATTTAATTTCACTGCCAGACGATTTTACTCTACGCGTTCGCGATGCCCCTCACGCGAACGCGATGCCTTGCTCCGTTCCTTCATCGCGAACGCGACGTACAGTCACGCGTTCGCGAAGACCATTCTTCCTAGCCCGGATTTTTCCTCTACGCGTTCGCGTCCTGTCACACCTCTTTTTTACCGCACCCGCGAGGGTGCAAAGAGTTTTTCCAATTTAAGGACAATCGAAACGGGATTTATTTATTTGATTCAGAGTCGCCACTTGGGAGATTTATGGTGTCCCAAGTCACCGGTTGAATCCCGAATCGAGGAAAAGAATGACTCTGTTTAACAGTCCGCGAACCAGAAATCCGGATAAGGAATTCTGTTAACCCGGGAGAAGGTGTTAGGCATTCCCGAATTCCGTGGTTCTAGCACGGTCGCTTAACTATCATATTCGGCTTATTTATCTGATTTTTACAGTTATATACTTAATGCAAATTAATATCCCTTTACCGCTTTTATTATTATTATTATTTACGAAAGAGAATGTTGCCTAAAAATATGTTTCGAATCACGTCACATGAAATGCACCGGATCCTCGACACATTCTTATTCAACATTTTGGGATTTGGATTTGGGCCGCATGAAATGCACGCCCGTATTTAAGAAGGTAAAATTATTAAAATACGCGCCTAGAGCGATTACTTATTTACATTTTTGAGAAGGCCGGGAAATTCGCTAAGAAACGGCACATCTCGAAATCTAAATATTTTACATATACATTTATGAGGGCCCCGCGATTTGTACAATTTTGTTAGGCGAGGCATAACTCTAATTCTAATTTAAAAGCAAACTACATTCCGCTATATTTATTTAAGAGTTAATTCAAGATTATTTAAAACATGTTGCGAGCCACACTACATGAAATGCACTTGTGGTTCACGACACGCTTTATTTAACCTTGTTCAAAATTGGAGTCGGGTCACATGAAATGCACCCCGATTCCTTTAATCTAATTACGTCGTTCGGTTAAAGAATAATGAACCAATTTCCATAATGTGACAACATCGTGCTCAACTATAACCAATTCGAGTAAACATACGAGTAGCTAACTAAGTGAGCAAATTCAAGACTATGGTGAACAATTACATAAACAATGGAAGCATAACTAGTTGGCGAGCATATGAAGGATTAGTCATTTTCATTAGCTAACTTCGACATTGCATGTTCAACAAAATCATATATTTACAAAAATAGTCCGAACCATACGAAACTAAATCAAATACGAAACGATCCAAAATATTAGCGAGAAGAACAATATCGGAAAAGAACAACACCTTTATTTCTGCATATTTTTCAACGTACACAACGAGAAAACGAACCTTTTATGACGATCTCAAACCTCGACCTCTCCGGACAGAACTCGAACCAAGCTGGAACCAAGGACAGCGACTAACCAACGACGTACCGGACCTCGACGAATGACAACGAACTCAACAGAAACAAGAAAACTCGGACCAAGACTGTCCGCGACCTGAGATTGGCTGGTTTCAAGCAGTATGGTCGTGGACTGGGGTTGCGTAGGGGCTGTTTGGACGTGACAACAGTTGGTGGTCGACGAGCTGGGCGCTGGCCTGGTCGTGAGGGTGGTGACGAAGGCGACGTGGGCTGCTGGTCGTTTCTTGTCTTGTATCAAATTGCTACGTTCATTTGCATTTGTGATGGGCTCAGCATTACGGGAAGTATCATGATGTTGGCCAGCTTCCATCTCATTCATAAAAGCAACTTCTCCAAAGTACACTACATTGCAAACTTCCAATGTTCCTCCGACAACAGCATCACTGCATTCTTCGGAATCGGAGAATTAGTATATGAGGAAGGACACGAAGCTGGAAGCTATTGCGATTGCATTCAGCAATGAACGGCTATCTCTTCCACGGTCAATTCCTTCTGAATGTGTGTGCTCATATGTGTATTTAAATTAATGTATACTCTTATTTTTTTAATGAACCCATCCCCTCACGTGACCCCCCTCTGCCCCCTGTTTCGTTCTTTGTCTTTTCTTTTTTTTTTTTTTTATTCTCTTTTTATTTTTTAATCATTCTCCCATCCCTCCCCCTTAGTGTAGTGTCGGGTTATTACGGGCTATGTCCGAAAATTATAAAATCGGGTAGTTTGAACCCAAATATTATTCTTCGCCCGGAACCGAGAATGGTGTTATTTAATTAATCAAAATAACTATAATACTCATAATTAAAATAAAACTATTTTTTAAATTTTCAAGTTTAAAATGACTACAAAAAATTTAATAAAAATTATATTTTTTGTTATTTTTCATCTTAAGGTAGAAATAAAGTAAAAGAGTCAAATTTAACTAAAATAGCTATATTAAAACTAAACTAAATATTTTACGCTAAAAATATAGAAAATCTCGGGGAGGGTCAAAAATCACGTGTTTACAGCTGCCCCTCTTTGACTGAAAACACAAAGAGTTTTCAGACAAAGAACGACTAGACAAGTGTTTTTGACCCGACCCTTATTCGGAGGGACTAAACTAAAAGAAGAGGAATGTGACCGAGCCCTTGTATCTGAGCTGCCTACATATCCTTGGCTATAAAGGAATCGGGCCACGTGTAGTTCGAAAGTGAGTGAGGAAGGGGTATACCGAGGTGGAGAGCCAGTCGAGGTGTCGTTCCGTCGAGGTTCTGTTCCATCGAAGTTCCGGTCCGTGGTCCTGCTATTACATCAAAAATCAAAACATGAGAAAGACTAACTAAGCCTATCAGCTACTAGTTACAAGATTCCTATCTATAAGTCTTATGAAGCTTGATCTTGAGTATTGGTTGGTGCTTCATGCGGACTCTAAATTTGAACCTTGATACTTGCTAGTTGTAGGTGCTGTTTTTCGGATCAAGACCAGGTATGCAGTGCTTGTGACCTCGGCCATGTCTTGAGCACATCACATCTCTCATCAACTTCTGCACTTGGATTAACTCCTTGCCTTTTTTTTTCATTGTGACTATCTTCTGTTGATCATCTCGGACCGTTGACTCGCATTCTGGTCGCAAGCTTCTTTTGTTGCTAACTTTCATTGCACTCCGAAGTGATTTCCCTTACTTGTGATCTTCGAGCTATTCTCCTTCGAAGTCTGAATCTATCTTTTCTGATCCTTGTTGCCTTCCTTCTGATTTATGCCGGGGATTTCCGTTACACTCTACCGCTTTCCTCAACCAAATTCAAAAATAAATCGCCACTCCATTCTTCAGGCGGGCTCCCTGACTTCCACTACAACTTCAAAATAAATCGCCACTCCATTCTCCAGGCGGGCTCCCTGACTTCAACTACTACTTCAAAATAAAATCGCCACTCCGTTCTCCAGGCGGGCTCCCTGACTTCAACTACAACTTCAAAATAAAATCGCCACTCCATTCTTCGGGCGGGCTCCCTGACTTCAGCTACTACTTCAAAATAAAATTGCCACTCCATTCTTCAGGCGGGCTCCCTGACTTCAACTACTACTTCAAAATAAAATCGCCACTCCATTCTCCAGGCGGGCTCCCTGACTTCAACTACTACTTCAATATAAAATCGCCACTCCATTCTCCAGGCGGGCTCCCTGACTTCAACTACTACTTCAATTAAAATCGCCACTCCATTCTCCAGGCGGGCTCCCTGACTTCGACTACTACTTCAAATAAAATCGCCACTCCATTCTCCAGGCGGGCTCCCTGACTTCAACTACTACTTCAAATAAAATCGCCACTCCATTCTCCAGGCGGGCTCCCTGACTTCAACTACTACTTCAAAATAAAATCGCCACTCCATTCTCCAGGCGGGCTCCCTGACTTCAACTACTACTTCAATATAAAATCGCCACTCCATTCTCCAGGCGGGCTCCCTGACTTCAACTACTACTTCAACATAAAATCGCCACTCCATTCTCCAGGCGGGCTCCCTGACTTCAACTACTACTTCAACATAAAATCGCCACTCCGTTCTCCAGGCGGGCTCCCTGACTTCAATTACTACTTCAAAATAAAATCGCCACTCCATTCTCCAGGCGGGCTCTCTGACTTCAACTATAACTTCAAAACTAAATCGCCACTCCATTCTCCAGGCGGGCTCCCTGACTTCAACTACAACTTCAAAATAAAATCGCCACTCCATTCTCCAGGCGGGCTCCCCGACTTCAATTACAACTTCAAAACTAAATCGCCACTCCATTCTCCAGGCGGGCTCCCTGACTTCAACTATAACTTCAAAAATAAATCGCCACTCCATTCTCCAGGCGGGCTCCCTGACTTCAACTATAACTCACTAATTTCATCCTATCCTGATCACCTTCCTTTGCCTTTTGTACCATTTTCTTCTGAATTATCTTGTCTTGGAATTGCTTTCCCCCCTGGGTCGTATTACTTTTCTTTTGGCTGCTGGGGATATCTTTGGAACTGTTTACTCACCTGCTGGGGATGATGCTGCTGAGGAAGTATTCTTTGTTTCCTTCAACCCTCATTTCCTTTGACTCATGCGCTTGAATTTGCGCTGGGATCTCTTGTTGTAACCCTCTGCTTTCAAGACCTGCAATGTAAAGACTGAAGACTTGCCTTTTGTTATACAGGTAGGCGCCTGCTTTTAGTAGCAATTTTTGAATTTAAAATGCATGCTGGCAATAATTTACAAAATATGCATAGGACGATGTAAGATAAAACATACATAAAATATCCTATTCGAGGGTGGATGGCCCCTCTGTATCCTATTCGAGGGCGAATACTCCCATTGTATCCTATTCGAGGGCGAATACTCCCATTGTATCCTATTCGAGGGCGAATACTCCCATTGTATCATATTCGAGGGCGAATACTCCCATTGTATCATATTCGAGGGCGAATACTCCCATTGTATCCTATTCGAGGGCGAATACTCCCATTGTATTCTATTCGAGGGCGAATACTCCCATTGTATCCTATTCGAGGGCGAATACTCCCTTTGTATCCTATTCGAGGGCGAATACTCCCTTTGTATCCTATTCGAGGGCGAATACTCCCATTGTATCCTATTCGAGGGCGAATACTCCCATTGTATCCTATTCGAGGGCGAATACTCCCATTGTATCCTATTCGAGGGCGAATACTCCCATTGTATCCTATTCGAGGGCGAATACTCCCATTGTATCCTATTCGAGGGCGAACACTCCCATTGTATCCTATTCGAGGGCGAATACTCCCATTGTATCAATGTATGAAAGTGAACAAACCTGAGACGTCCTGTTCGAAGGTGGACAAACCTGAAACATCCTATTTGAAGGTGGACAAACCTGACATGTCATCTTGAATTGCCTTCCTCGTTTCTCCGAGAAAATTTTCAACAACGGCAGAAAATTTTTGCCCCAGTATTGGTGTTCTTCCTTGTGGCATGACTTTCTGCTATCAATAGCACTTTCTTTCCCTGTTTCAAATCAAAGAAAATTTGTTAGTTCAAAACATTGTGAGCGGTTGTGCCGCTCTTGTGGGGTGGTTTTTCCTCTTCCCCTTTTCCTTGCTCGGGGTTCCCAAAACTTGCTGGGGGATGATTTCATTTGCTGGAGATGATATTCCTGCTGGGGATGGGTTTTTCCATTTATCCCTTCCCCGTTCTCAACTTGCTGGGGGTTATTCTGTTGAAGGTGGGATTTCCTTTCTTCCTTTACCATTCTGTGTTGTCCGACCACCTCGGAACTTGCTGAGGATGACGCTGTTGGTAGATTTTCATTTCCTCAAAATTGGTGTTTCACTCTTCTTGAAGGCTGCTGAGGATGACACTGGTTCGAAGACCATTTCCCTTAAGACTTTCCTTCTTCCCCAAGTGGGTATTGACTTCCAGAAAATTTTCAAACTGAAAAGAAAATTTTCTGCCCCAGTTTAATAATCTTCTTTGCACCGTACTTCTCTGTCGTCAATGGCATTTCCTTGCCTTGCATAATAATTGGAAAGTTGGTGGCAAGTTTTGAAGTCATTTCTCACTATGTTTTGACTAGACCGACTTTGATGGAGAATTTTGACAAAAGGAGAAAGATAAGAAGAAACAACAAATAGAAGACAAGGAAGGACTGACTCTCTAACCAGAAACAACTATAAAACTTATCAAACGCGGATACCAACTCTACTGGTCATGACATGCACATATGGCCTATTCTCCGTCGTTAATTTCCTTTCACGATTTTTGTCTCGTGATTTCCATCTGATTATCACCTTTATTCGACTTGTAGTGCCCGAAGGGTTTTCATTTTCAAGCCTCTCTCATTTTGATTTTCTCTCAACTTTCGTCGCCTTATGGTGCCTGTGAAGGTTTTCACCGGTAAGACTCTCTCATTTGTATAACTTTTAGCTGGGGGCGGGGGTGTCACTGCTAAGACTCTCTCGTGTTTCCTTTCTGATGGGAATCAGAGTCTTTTTCTGCTGAGGATTAGCGTGTTATATTCTGATAGGACTCTCTCACTCGCCTGACGTGGCATCTTTTGAAGGCTGATCGGAAGGTCTTTCTTTGGACCGTAGTGTGGGATTTGGATAGGGCTAGAAAGAAAGGGTATTAAAGGCTCAAAACAAAATTAATTTTGGGTTCAAAATTTACAACCTTCGGACCTAAATTTATTTACAATAAACACAATTTTTCTTTGCCCCGGTTTTTTTTTACTTGGGGATTCTTATTTCTTTATTTACACTATGACCGAGCTGTGAAGCGCCTACGTATCCTCTTTAAGGAATCAGGTCAAACGTAGTTCCCAATTCCTTTTTTTTCAAATTTCTTTTTTCACACATTTTCTTTTTCTTTTCTTTTCTTTATCTCCTTTTGTTGTTTTCTTTTCTTCCCTTTTTTCTCTTTTTGTTGTTTTCTTTTCTTCCCTTTTTTCTCTTGTCTTTCAAACCTGTGTTTTCTAGTCTTTGCAACTAACTCCGAAGGAGGGGTATGAAAGAAATCAAAATAAGGCTCGAAGGGTTAACGAATGATAAAGTGTTTGGGTAGCAGAACAAAATGCCTTCGTCATTCCAATCTTCAAAACATGCCAAGTACAAACAACACATTCGGGACATCTTTTGGTTGTGCTAGGAGTGATAACCATATCGTCCATTCGCCTTTTTCATCTATCATTTTAAAGTATTGTTGGACGACACTTCCATTTCAGTATCACGAGCGAACCCCATGTCAGCATGGCCATTTTGCCCTTAAGGCTTTCTTTGTATTTTACCCGCCCCAAATTTCACGTGACTCGGGTTCCAAATAATCTCAAATCATTATTTCTTTTAAAATGCCATGATTATCTTCCAATTCCTTCATGATTAACTTTTAAGATTAGGCCACAATTATGCGTGCATGTCATGTCACTAGTGTTGACAACAAAAATGACTATAAAGAAGAAAGACTTAAATCAAAGAAAAATGACTCGAAATAAATGGCAAACAAGAGAGTTGCATTAGACGAACTAGAAATGAATTAATACGACAAAACAAACACAATAAACTGGGGTACACCCTTGGAACAAACCTACACGATACTAAATGAGGTATTACGACCAATAGAAAACTGGACAAAATAGAACGATGAAAGGGTTTGAGTTACATGACAATATCCTGATTACAACCCTGAAATAATCTGGACGACAGAAATGACAACAAAATAAGCCACCAAAAACTCCATTCTGGTTGACCAAGAAATGGAGAGTCTTCCCGATTACCAAGCACGGTATTTTGGCCACTAAGCTTCGCATCAATATTACCAAGGCCACTTATTTGCTTCGACAGCTTTAGTCAATACATCCCCATCATGGCGTGCAGGTAAAGGACTCTATGCGATATTCTTGGTGTCACTATCTTGGATCATAATCAGGTTTTCCTGGACCTTCTGTTTCCGGTTCACCACAAACCAACCACCTCAATTCTCAACAATTCAAAATAAAATATGGTAGAAATGGACTCGGTCAGTCCTTATCCATATTTTTTGCTTACTTTTTTTTTTTTTTCTTTTTTTTTTTTTTTCATTTTTTTTCATATATATACATATACAGTTGTGGTCGAATCTTATGGAGATTGCCTACGTATCATGACCCCGCATGAATCGGACCGAGCGTAGTTCTTGCAAATTAATGCAAGAAATAAAGAGATGTTTATTTGATTTTTTTTTGATTTTTTTTGATTTTTTTTTCTTTGAAGGAAAATTATAGAAGCCAACTCCAACTACAAACTTGTGTAGGAGATTTCTACAAGAAGAAGAATATTTTTTTTGGTGTCAATTATGACTATTTCTACAAAATTGGCCACATAATGGCTTATTTGACAAAATGACTATTTTTGCAAAATTTATTTAAGAAAGATAAACTTGAAATTTTTTTTATCTTGTGGCTCATAGGGCATCGTTCGGCATCACCATAAACCAACACAAGACTATTTTTCATAAAATGGTCATGTAATGGCTTATTTAGACAAAGTGGCTCTTTTTGCAAAATTTTATTTAAGAAGATGCAAATTCAAAATTTTTTATCTTGGGGCCTATGGGGCATCGTTCAGCACCAACACAGGCCAACGCAAGACTGAGGAAGTTAAAATGCAAAAATGTGGCTATTTCAGTAAAATTTCGGCCATGTAATGGCTTGTTTGATAAAGTGGTTATTTTTGTAAAGTTGAGTGATGACTCAAAACTTGATTTTTTGCGGATACAGCCTTTCGACATTTCCGCGAGGGAACATTTCAAGGTTGTGTCCAAAATTATTTACAAATGACTCAAAGTGGCTACTTTTGCAAAAACGGCCTTCCGGCGTCCTTTTAAGGGACATTCGGCTTATTTTAAGCAAGAATAGCATTACCTGACTTATTTACAACAAAATAAAAATTTTGACGTTTTTTGGTTATTTTTGCAAAAAAGGGTGTGAACCCGGACTTGATTTTGCGGCTATGGCCCTGCAACATTTCCACAAGGAATATTTCAAGGTTGTGCCCGCAAATTATTAAAAATGATTCAAAGTGGCTATTTTTGCAAAAAACAACCTTCCGGTGTCCTTTCGGAACATTCGGCTATTTTCAAAAACAGCGTCACTTCGATTTATTGACAAAATTAAACACACACATTTTTTTTGATTTTTTTAAAGGGGTACCTTTCATCATTTCCACAAGGGTATTTCAAGGCTATTATTCAAAAGGAAAAGATTTCAAAGTGGCCATTTTTGCAAAAACGACCTTCCGGCGTCCTTTCGGAACATTCGGCTATTTTCAAAAACAGCATCACTTTCGATTTATTTAAAACTAAATACACACAATTTTTTTTGATTTTTTGAAAGGTGTGGTTGGACCCGATGAGGGTTGCCTACGTATCCCACCTAATGGGGAGAATCAAACCAGCGTAGTTCGGTCGAACAAACTACATCTTTAAAGGAAACAAACTATTTATTATTTTTTCGCACATTTTTTTTTTTAGCTTAAAACAAATTTTTTTTTTTTTTTTTTTAGTAAAAAAAACAAACTATTTTGAAATCACATATTTTTTATTTTACAACAAACGTTTTTTTTCTTTTTAAGTAAAAAAAACAAACTATTTTGAAACTATATTTTTTTTTTAATTTTGATCAAACATATATTTTTTATTTTACAACAAACGTTTTTTTTTCTTTTTAAGTAAGTAAAAAAAAAACAAACTATTTTGAGACTATTTTTTTTCATTTTCCTCAATATAAAAAAAACGGTTAGCCTGCAAGTCTGAAGCAAATATATGCATAAAACAAACAGGATGCAGCAGGATGGTCTTTTCATTTCAGGTCACCTGTCCTAGACGGACCCAACCCCTGTGTTGAGTCCCCTAAGTCAAATGCAACATGATGCAAATAAACGTTCCTACTAGGGATCCGGCATGAAGCTTTGTTATTCTAGGTTTAAAAACATGGGTTTATTGTTCTAGACCTGGCTTACCCGAGCGGACAACTCGAGCCGAGGAGGAGGCAGCAACCCGGGAATACAGAAGCTTCACCGGTTTTGCAACTTATCCAAACCTCGTTCTAAGGTGGGAATTAGACACTATACGGAAAAGAAGTCACACGAAGTGCACCCTTCTTCATGATTTAGAAGACTGAGAGAGGAGATTGGTTCCGGCACAATTTATATGTACAGTTCACAAAATATCAAAGCAGTAAAAACAACATTTGCACATTGATGCCAACATGTAAAAGAATCAGATAATAAAATATGCCAAATACAACAATTATTCCGAGCTCGAATTCTGAAAAAACGTCCCCAGCAGAGTCGCCAGAGCTGTCACACCTCTTTTTTACCGCACCCGCGAGGGTGCAAAGAGTTTTTCCAATTTAAGGACAATCGAAACGGGATTTATTTATTTGATTCAGAGTCGCCACTTGGGAGATTTATGGTGTCCCAAGTCACCGGTTGAATCCCGAATCGAGAAAAAGAATGACTATGTTTAACGGTCCGCGAACCAGAAATCCGGATAAGGAATTCTGTTAACCCGGGAGAAGGTGTTAGGCATTCCCGAATTCCGTGGTTCTAGCACGGTCGCTTAACTATCATATTCGGCTTATTTATCTGATTTTTACAGTTATATACTTAATGCAAATTAATATCCCTTTACCGCTTTTATTATTATTATTATTTACGAAAGAGAATGTTGCCTAAAAATATGTTTCGAATCACGTCACATGAAATGCACCCGGATCCTCGACACATTCTTATTCAACATTTTGGGATTTGGATTTGGGCCGCATGAAATGCACGCCCGTATTTAAGAAGGTAAAATTATTAAAATACGCGCCTAGAGCGATTACTTATTTACATTTTTGAGAAGGCCGGGAAATTCGCTAAGAAACGGCACATCTCGAAATCTAAATATTTTGCATATGCATTTATGAGGGCCCCGCGATTTGTACAATTTTGTTAGGCGAGGCATAACTCTAATTCTAATTTAAAAGCAAACTACATTCCGCTATATTTATTTAAGAGTTAATTCAAGATTATTTAAAACATGTTGCGAGCCACACTACATGAAATGCACTTGTGGTTCACGACACGCTTTATTTAACCTTGTTCAAAATTGGAGTCGGGTCACATGAAATGCACCCCGATTCCTTTAATCTAATTACGTCGTTCGGTTAAAGAATAATGAACCAATTTCCATAATGTGACAACATCGTGCTCAACTATAACCAATTCGAGTAAACATACGAGTAGCTAACTAAGTGAGCAAATTCAAGACTATGGTGAACAATTACATAAACAATGGAAGCATAACTAGTTGGCGAGCATATGAAGGATTAGTCATTTTCATTAGCTAACTTCGACATTGCATGTTCAACAAAATCATATATTTACAAAAATAGTCTGAACCATACGAAAGTAAATCAAATACGAAACGATCCAAAATATTAGCGAGAAGAACAATATCGGAAAAGAACAACACCTTTATTTCTGCATATTTTTCAACGTACACAACGAGAAAACGAACCTTTTATGACGATCTCAAACCTCGACCTCTCCGGACAGAACTCGAACCAAACTGGAACCAAGGACAGCGACTAACCAACGACGTACCGGACCTCGACGAATGACAACGAACTCAACAGAAACAAGAAAACTCGGACCAAGACTGTCCGCGACCTGAGATTGGCTGGTTTCAAGCAGTATGGTCGTGGACTGGGGTTGCGTAGGGGCTGTTTGGACGTGACAACAGCTGGTGGTCGACGAGCTGGGCGCCGGCCTGGTCGTGAGGGTGGTGACGAAGGCGACGTGGGCTGCTGGTCGTTTCTTGTCTTGTATCAAATTGCTACGTTCATTTGCATTTGTGATGGGCTCAGCATTACGGGAAGTATCATGATGTTGGCCAGCTTCCATCTCATTCATAAAAGCAACTTCTCCAAAGTACACTACATTGCAAACTTCCAATGTTCCTCCGACAACAGCATCACTGCATTCTTCGGAATCGGAGAATTAGTATATGAGGAAGGACACGAAGCTGGAAGCTATTGCGATTGCATTCAGCAATGAACGGCTATCTCTTCCACGGTCAATTCCTTCTGAATGTGTGTGCTCATATGTGTATTTAAATTAATGTATACTCTTATTTTTTTAATGAACCCATCCCCTCACGTGACCCCCCTCTGCCCCCTGTTTCGTTCTTTGTCTTTTCTTTTTTGTTTTTTTTTTATTCTCTTTTTATTTTTTAATCATTCTCCCATCCCTCCCCCTTAGTGTAGTGTCGGGTTATTACGGGCTATGTCCGAAAATTATAAAATCGGGTAGTTTGAACCCAAATATTATTCTTCGCCCGGAACCGAGAATGGTGTTATTTAATTAATCAAAATAACTATAATACTCATAATTAAAATAAAACTATTTTTTAAATTTTCAAGTTTAAAATGACTACAAAAAATTTAATAAAAATTATATTTTTTGTTATTTTTCATCTTAAGGTAGAAATAAAGTAAAAGAGTCAAATTTAACTAAAATAGCTATATTAAAACTAAACTAAATATTTTACGCTAAAAATATAGAAAATCTCGGGGAGGGTCAAAAATCACGTGTTTACACGTCCCAGCCACGCGAACGCGATGCTTCGTCTTTTCCTCTTACGCGTCCGCGTCCTTCACCCACGCGAACGCGATGCGTTCCAACCTTCTCCTTCGCGAACGCGGCATGTTACCTCGCGAACGCGATGGCCAACTGGCCCCAGCCTACGCGAACGCGGAATTGCCCTCGCGAACGCGATGGCTTAATTTTTTTGCACAGTGGTCTGCAATTTACAGCAGACTTCCAAGTTCCAAAAATGCCGGTTGATGGTCCGGATTTACCCCGAGGCCCCCGGGACCCCAATAAAAACCACCAACATACTCCAAAACACGATACGAACTTGTTCCAATCATAAAAACATCATCTTAAACATCAAAATCACCAATTAACCACGGATTCAAGCCTAAGTTTCTTCAAAACTTTCAAAACTAACATTCAATCCAAAACCCGATCAAACGATGTCCGAATGACCTGAAAATTTGCAGACATATCCAAAATCACATAACGAAGCTACAAAAATTGTCGGAATTCTATTCCGACCCCGGATCAAAATATCACCTACCATCCGGTTTTCGCCAAAATTCAACCTTCGCCAATTCAAGCCTAAAACTACACCGGGCCTCCGAATTCAATTCCGATTGTTCTCCTAAGTCATAAATGATCCCCCGGAACTAGTCGAATCATCAGAATCCGGTTTCGAGCACTCTAACTCAATAGTCAACTCTTGGTTGACTTTTCATATTCAAGCTTTCTTCAAACATGCTATTTGTTTCATTTTCAATCCAAATCACTCCTAACTCACCCCGATATATTCTAATACTGTTTTAAAAGCATAATATATGTAAATGCAAAGAAACGGGGTGGTAATTCCCGTAACGACGGGCCGGGTCGTTACATTCTCCCCAACTTAAACAAACGCTCGTCCGCGAGCGTACTCAGAGTTGTACTAGAAGTAACCCAATAGCTGAATGACCTTACCAAGCATATATTAGGGCGATCATACGTCCCCCTTATCTCACATAAGTCCGAAAATACCATATAGTCAAAATTTCACAGACCATCTTAACCATAAAGCACATTGTACTTTCTGAAATCATATGCCAATTGCAAATCTCATGCCTATACTCAGGATACACTTGAATCCACTACAATAACCCATCTTCACTACTCCGGGTGAGATCATATGATGTATCACACAACCCAATCACTCGAGACGATAGTCTCTAATCACAACAACTGGCCACAATCACCAAATACTAGCTGAAAAAACCTTTTTCCATTAGATAGAGTCCTGTTCCAACACCTTCATATCATGCCCACGGTAACCGAACACGCGATATATCGAACCCATCTCTCAGGTCAACCATTCATGAATCCATTTCACTTTTAACCGATACCACAACAGATTTCGGACCCAAATCTCGGTATTACCTTTCTAACCAGCTGAAATCACATATACTCACATTCATTATTGGCTCCAACGACCATTTCGATTATAACACACCGCACTGGTGATAAGACACCTCAACACCGGCCTAAGCCACGACGAGCACAACATAGGCTCAAATAGAAACGTATGCACACACTCGAATCATGACAACTCAATTCATGACAACTGTCTCCAGCAAATAGAGCTGCAATTTAATCCCTCTGTGCCATCATAATATAGAACTGAGACCGCGTCTCGTATTTTAGAAATAAAGTACCTGAATCCTCCTCGAGAGGTCATAACATCACGCGGCCTTGCCACGATTCATGATTTTATCCAAACATTATTATCCATGAAGCACCCCAATTTACCAAGCTCAAAACGATCGGCTACACATATATTAAGGTCTGAACCCAAGCAATCAACCTCACCCACGGTAAAACAATTAACGTATGCTATCAAATCCTGAAAGAACACAACCGATGTGCCATTCGCCAAGCGATACTCAATATAGACTCTTCCTCAGAAGCCAGGAGGTATTGTATACTAGGTAGCATATAACTAGCTATATTCTCACAATATTCTGTTGCGGCGTGCAACCCGCTCCAATGACATACCCGTGGCGGCGTGCCACCCGATCCAGATACCATACCTGTGGCGGCGTGCCACCCGATCCAAGTAACCCTCGTCAAATGAATACGCGTTGAGTCAAGTTGCTCATCATAATAAACATATATAGCCTCAAGTTTGGCCACATGAAACGCATCTGACAACGTTTCTCAATACTGGAACTGAATCAATGGTAGATATCTCTACACTAACATCCGCCACTAAGGTCCAACTGACAAAGCAATGCCTACCAGCCGTCCGCTGGTCCTGTGTACAACTACTCTGTTGGAGCATACTCTGATGTTCTCTGCTACGCAATTTGTGCCATTTTCCGACATAGCCCATATCACATTAGTCTAGACGACCTGGCTTATGTCAACCAGTCTGAAATAAGGTATCATAACCCAAATTCATCATATCAAGCTAAGAGCTAAACGGTGCTAATACACACGATATACAACCACTGCATAGGCGGATTACGAGAACTTCCAGACTCTAACACATGTATTACATATGGATCACTATGCCCGATCCCACACTCCACCGTACGAATGCATAACGCACATGAAGCGTCCATTCATACCACGAAATCCATTCAGGAATTTCACTATGCCATCAACGACTCAATTATTACAGTCGATCCCACAAGAGAATACCACCATACCACTGGATATCATCAGTTTACATTACCTTGTCCTTTTTGGATCATATTCCCTGCCAAGTTAATAGAATAGCAGTACCGTTTTTCTTAAATCATTAGAAAGATCGATTCTTAATTCATCTGCAGTTGTTCGCGCTGCTCAATAATTTTATTGACTTCCCATATATTATGAACTGTTCTCAAAACCTAGAATATACCATTATCAACTTTCCATAACACATCGTGTATACCATACTAAGATAACATGGAAATTCTTATCCCTTTCCTACGCCGCAAACATCGACGCAATCAACTAGTCAAGGACTTTTATGATCTCATATAGAGAAATCTCATTACACATTCCAAGCTTTGCATACCAACAGGAAATACACTTATTTTTCAAACCACATTAAAACACATCATAAACTCTTTCTCCCAATCACATTGCATAAGTTAAACCGCCAGGACTGAGTCCTTATACCCATATTATACCCATATTGGGTTACACGACTGCCAGCACTCAAAAGCTTTACTGCACAATATTTGCAAGACTCCTTACTTCAACCACATACCAGGAATTAGTCGTATTCTTTATCATACCACTTCGGTTTATTAACAAGTCATTCCATTTACCCAGTTTCCTTTCTGATTCATCTTTGATTTAATATTAGCCACTACTGTAGCACCATAACACATGAACTCATTCCACACGAGACTCGTACATAAGACCACACGGTCTGAGACATATAGGCCACTGAATACTCTCTCAATATTTCCAGAAGGATCACATCCTACAATACTTTATTTTGAAGAACCTCTTGCGATTTGAATTCGTTATCATTACCTTCCAATACGGATTACATAGAATCCCATCATTCACATAATATAACATAAGTACCGATCTCTTCTAACGAAACCACCATCTTTAGCCACATGCACAAATTTGAGACACCTGACTGTTACAAGTAAAATCTTGAACACCGTAAACAATTCTCGGGCGTCAGTCATCCTTATTCAGCTGTAATTCAACTGTCTTATTGAACAGAACCACTCGTGCCTTATTAGAATTCTGACACTGCAGATCATGATTACATACGGATACTATTAGCTATCACTCTTTTCTATACACCAAGCATTCCTTACCAACCTCAGTTCAAAATACCCTAGTATTTCTTCACATCTACGAAGCACCATAACCTTTATCAGAATTTTCCCAACATACTTAGAGACAGAATCAACATAGCACACAATAGTGCAATCAGTTAATCAATAGCAACCTCCCCAACTTAGCTCGAAGCCATTCATCAAAGCACTTTCAACCACTCATATCGGTATTACTCAAGTGATGCCGAAATGTTAGTATGATATTAAACTCAAGTCATTTACAAGCTTCGGCGGAGATTCGAATCATCGGAAATATTAACTCTTTTGCAATTCTTGCATTCATTCACACACAACAGTTACGCCCCCTCTTTAGGTGACAAAATCTTTTCTAAGTCCCGAATTTTTCAAAAATTCCGGCAGAGTTTCCTTTGTAAATTGGCCTATCCACCTGCCAGAGAATCACCAAACCATCCTAGATATACTTCCACAACTCAACAAGATATCACAATGTATTTCAACAACATTAAATATCAATACTACACGAATTATATCATCACAATTTATACTTGAACCTGCGATGTATCTGCTCGAATCATCACACATATCAATACCTTTCAATTACACATGAGAATCAACCCACCTACCTCGCCACAATTTAGCATTTCAGCACAATACCTTCCACCAGGATACACATAGCATAATCATTTTAGTCTTCCTGAGTTTAAACTTGTTCCGCTACAATTAAGGCATTTTACCTTCCAATTACGAGATATGATAAATATTCACCACGCCCATAGCTCGGGGCTACACAACAGTTTAGATAAGAGTCGAACAATTAACAACTCATCCATTAGTAAGCCTCCCTAATACTCTACAGATCGGCACAAGGCCCCAAACATGGCTACTAGCCCAAGTACATAGATATAAGCCCAGTCTTAGTCACTTTACACAGTAATTTATCAATTGGGAAGGATCAAGTCCAAATCCCCGGTCACAATACCACCACGCTCGTCACATGACGCGTATTCCCTCTCAGCACAACACTGTATAGTGCAAATACGGGGTTTCAATCCCTCAATACATTATCTATTGCCACCACTCACAAAATCAGCACCTCGATGCTCGAGTCATAAACAAGGTCCAGCCTCAAGTCTTTCCGACTGGCCCAACATGAACTCACCGAGATTATATCTCGCCCCTCGTTCGGAGAATCACAAGCCATCAAGGCAATCGTATTACGGGGCGCTCGATACGTACACAGGCGAGTGGAAAGAATTTCAAACATTATATCTCAAGCTGAATCAAGTACGCACGATAAGAATTCCAAGAAATGTGAAGTGTTTCCTAAAGGTTCGCGGCCTCCCGAGGATAAGTACAGGCGTCCCCGTACCGATCCACAAGACTCTACTAACCGGCTCAAGACTCATGAGGCCTAGTAAACCTAGGCTCCGATACCAACTTGTCACGACCCCAAATCCGGTCGTGATGGCGCCCAGCACATTGCTAAGCCAGGCCTGGCCAATCCATACCAACCACGGAGCTAGAAGCTCTCTTTAACCCATTTAAGCAAATTAATTGACGAAATAAAAGCAAATCACGTAAGGAAAACGGGGAACCAAGTCCCATAATACATCAACTCCCATAGACCAAGGGTCAAGAGTCATGAGCCTCTACCGAACATGAGTGTATAAGGGTTTACAAAATACCAAGTGCGGAAAGAAATGTCAATACAAAATCCAAAGACAGTAGGAAGGGATGTCGGGTCCTGCGGACTCTGCAGCTACCTCGAATATCCACAAACGTCGCCTCGCACAGCTACTGGATCACTGCTGAGAGGTACCTGGATCTGCACACAAGGTGCAGGGAGTAAAATGAGTACTGCCGGACTCAGTGGTAATAAACAAGGGTAAGACAGCGCAGATAAGAAATCCGCAATAAAGCACTATGTAAAGCTATAATCAGCTACCCTGTCATAGAATCAATATTCACTGTACCTGTACCAACAATTACCAATAAATAGCATAACGGCTAGCAGATGTAGCTAAATGCAATGCAATGCATGATATGACCGCTACGGCGCGTAGCCCGACTCCAATTTTGGGTACCCGTGCTCACTGTGGGGGTTCAGACTCCGGAGGGGCTCCTACAGCCCAAGCACATCTCATAGAGATATTCCTGCGGCGTGCAGTCCGATCCAACATATATCTCGCTGCGGCGTGCAGCCCGATCCACTACTAGTCAGCTAATATGCAGATACAGCCTCGCAAGCTCAAAAGTAGTTTTTGAAAACTCTTTTATCATTTTTCAGTTAGAAAACAGTAATATCAAGTTCCAGAGATTGGAATTAGCATAATAACAAAAATAGCTGCGGACTAGTAGTAAACTAGCATGTCTATGTGATAAGACAATGATAACGATCCTCGCGGGATCCAATAACTGGCTCACGGCCCACATGTATACTCAACCGCCCAAGAAGGGGGTTCCTCGGCTCAAGAGCGGCCATTATCACAATATATATATATATATATGCAACCATCCGAGAAGGAGGTTCGACGGCTCTAGAATAGCCAATAATACAATATCACCGGGTTGGACTAATATGTAGTCTCCAGTTCATGATCGACCCCGCACTCTCAAGAGTGTGCGTGTCTCGCCGCTATACAGCGTCACAAAGTGGTATACCGGGGTTTCGAACCCGCTGGTCATCACCCACATCTATTACTCACCTCTAGCCGGTCGAAGCCTTAATCCGCCTTGCGCTTTCCTTGGAATTTAGCTCCCTCGTGCGTGGAATCTAGTCAAACCACAATAATTACATCAAATACGGGTCAAATAATCATAACCCACTTCAATTTACATGAATTTAGCATAATTACACTAAGTTGGTAAAACCCGACCCCGGGCCCCACTGCTCGGAAAATTCCGAAATTAGCACCAACGCGATCCTTATCTCGCCATGAGTCCGTGCATATAAAATTTATCGAAATCGGAGTTCAAATGGCCTCCCAAATCCAAAAATCCCGTTTTCAATATTTAGGCCACATTTCTTCAAGATTTCAACCCAATTTCATGAAGATTGATGTTAATACTACCATAAATTGATGTTTTTGAGTCAAGAAACTTACCTCCGATGAATACCCGATGATTTCCCAGCGTTTTCCCGTGATTTCTTCTCTCTAGGGCTCAAAAATGGTGTTTTGGGTGAATGAACCCGTGAGCCCTCTGTTCTGCAATTTAATTTCACTGCCAGACGATTTTACTCTACGCGTTCGCGATGCCCCTCACGCGAACGCGATGCCTTGCTCCGTTCCTTCATCGCGAACGCGACGTACAGTCACGCGTTCGCGAAGACCATTCTTCCTAGCCCGGATTTTTCCTCTACGCGTTCGCGTCCCAGCCACGCGAACGCGATGCTTCGTCTTTTCCTCTTACGCGTCCGCGTCCTTCACCCACGCGAACGCGATGCGTTCCAACCTTCTCCTTCGCGAACGCGGCATGTTACCTCGCGAACGCGATGGCCAACTGGCCCCAGCCTACGCGAACGCGGAATTGCCCTCGCGAACGCGATGGCTTAATTTTTTTGCACAGTGGTCTGCAATTTACAGCAGACTTCCAAGTTCCAAAAATGCCGGTTGATGGTCCGGATTCACCCCGAGGCCCCCGGGACCCCAATAAAAACCACCAACATACTCCAAAACACGATACGAACTTGTTCCAATCATAAAAACATCATCTTAAACATCAAAATCACCAATTAACCACGGATTCAAGCCTAAGTTTCTTCAAAACTTTCAAAACTAACATTCAATCCAAAACCCGATCAAACGATGTCCGAATGACCTGAAAATTTGCAGACATATCCAAAATCACATAACGAAGCTACAGAAATTGTCGGAATTCTATTCCGACCCCCAGATCAAAATATCACCTACCATCCGGTTTTCGCCAAAATTTAACATTCGCCAATTCAAGCTTAAAACTACACCGGACCTCCGAATTCAATTCCGATTGTTCTCCTAAGTCATAAATGATCCCCCGGAACTAGTCGAATCATCAGAATCCGGTTCCGAGCACTCTAACTCAATAGTCAACTCTTGGTTGACTTTTCATATTCAAGCTTTCTTCAAACATGCTATTTGTTTCATTTTCAATCCAAATCACTCCTAACTCACCCGATATATTCTAATACTATTTTAAAAGCATAATATATGTAAATGCAAAGAAACGGGGTGGTAATTCCCGTAACGACGGGCCGGGTCGTTACATATAGAAAGCATGCTTCTTGAAATAATTTATACGTTGGTACATGCTTAGCCATCAGAGCTTGACTAATATATATAGACACGGTTCATTTAACCGTTTGGCCCATTACAAAGTTTCCATATCGAGAGCTCGACATGAAGTATTTTCCTCAAATATAAAACCTTCGAGGGTGATGTCCCCTAAGTATTCGAGGTTGATGGAAATTAAGCCTTGGATACTGTTGAGTTTTCCTTGGGTAGCATATAATTGTTGCCTGATTAAAAATCTTGCCGGAAAAACCCATTTGGGATAAAAATCGATCTAAGAGAAAAAGAGTGCAACGCATGTTTTAAAACTTAAAGGCCTCGCATTGAAAAGTTTCTCGACGCCTTCGATCCACCACCTGTAATAAGTTAGTAAAAAATACAAATGTAAAGGATTAAAGTCTTACATTAGTAATAATACCGTTCGAGGAATGATACGTCCCAATTGTTTAGCAATTGTTCGCCTTCCATTGTGCAAAATTTATAAGATTCTTTTCTGATGATACCGAGGACCCGATATGGTCCTTCCCAATTCGGGCCTAGTTTCACCTCATGTGGTTCTTGAGTGTTGAGGGTGACTTTCCTTAGAACTATGTCCCCGATTCCAAAGTGGCGAAGGTTGGTTCTTCTAGTATAAATCTCTCGATTCTTTGCATTTCAGCAACCGTCCGAGCGAGCGCATCTTCTCATTTTTCATCCTATAGATCAAGATTAGTATTAATTGCCTCGTGATTTGATTTTTCCATTTCACGTAAAAGTCTGGCGCTAGGTTCCTTGATTTTGACCGAAATCAAGGCCTTAGAGCTATATAATAAGGAGAACAAGGTTGCCCACGTATTGGACTTTGATCTTGTTCGATATGCCCAAAGGACTTCGGCTTACATTTATCTCCACTTCACTTTTGCGTCGTTCAACCTTTTCTTAATGTGTTGAATGATAGTCTTGTTCATCGATTCGGCTTATCCGTTCCCACTAGGATGGTACAATGTTGATAATATCCTTTTTATTTTGTTCTCCTCAAGGAATTTCATTACCTGGCAACCGATAAATTGCTTTCCATTGTCACACACTATTTTGGCGGGGTATCCTAAATCGACATATGATGTGATCCCATATGAAGTCTATAACCTCTTTCTTTCTTACTTTCTCGAACACCTGTTCTTTAATCCATTTAGAGAAATAGTCAGTCATAAATAAAATGAAATTAACTTTACCTGGAGCTGTTGTCAAAGGGCCGATGATATCTATCCCCTATTTCATGAATGGCCACGGGTATATGACTGAATGAAGTTGTTTTGTGGGTTGATGGATCGTTGTTGCAAGCCTTTGACATTTATCACATTTTCAAACAAACTCCTTAGTGTCTTTTTCCATGCTATCCCAGTAGTATCCTACTCTAATGATTTTGTTAATTTGTGACTCAGCGCTGGAGTGGTTTCCATAAGTGCCTTCATAAACCTCTCGTAAAACATAATTGGTTTCTCCTGATCCTAAATATACTGCTAATAGTTCATCAAATGTCCTTCTGTATAATGTTCCGTCTTCATCCAATGTGAATATAGCAACTTTGGTTCGTAGAGCCCCCAACTCTTAGGGTTTGATGGGAGATTTTTGTTATTTAAATAGCCAATATATTATTCCTCCAATCCCAGGTCAAGCTTTTAAAGTTTATCCTGGCATGACCTTCCTCGATCACATATCTCGAGAGTTGAACGATAGTCCCCGAGTTGATCTAATTATCCTCGATTGATGACCCCAGATTTACAAGTGCATCGACCTCACTATTTTATGCTCGAGGTACATGATGTAAAGTCCATTCCTTAAAACGATGCGAAGTTACCTTCAACTTGTCTAAATACCTTTGCATTCTATCCTCTCAAACTTCGAAGTTTTTTTAACCTGGTTCACCACCAGTAAAGAGGCACACCTGGCTTTAGTGACGTTTTCTCCCAAGCTTTTAGCTAGCTCGAGACCTGCAATCCTGGCCTCGTACTCGGCCTTATTTCTAGTCAACCTAGAAGTTTTGATAAAATGCCTAATAGTGCTACCCGTGAGCGGCTTCAAAATTATGCCTAACCCGGACCCCTTCACAATCGAGGCATCGTCTATGAAAAGGGTCCACTCCTCTGATGATGTGCCTGATTTTAACAAAATTTCTTTTTCAACTTTGAGTGTGATGGTTGGCGTGAAATTTTCCACGAAGTCTGCCAAAATTTGAGACTTGATGGTCATTCGGCGTTGACACTCGATATCATACCCGCTAAGTTCGACGACCCATTTGGCTAATGACACCGATAGTTCAGGCTTGTGAAAAATATCATGAAATAGATACACGTTTAACACACATATCGTGTGGCATTGAATGTACAATATTAACTTTCTAGAAGCACTTATCAGTGAAAGTTCCAATCTCTCTAAGTGTGGATAACTAGTTTTTGCATCTCCTAAAGTTCGACTTACATAATAAATGGGAAATTGCGCACCTTTCACTTCTCGAATAGGACACCACTTACCGCGATATTCGATACTTCTAAGTATAAGTAAAGTTTCTCATCTGCCTTTGGAGTGTGAAGGAGTGGCGGGCTCGACAGATATCGCTTCGATTTTTCTAATTCCTCTTGGTATTCCAGGGTCCAAGCAAAATTGTTCTTCTGTTTGAGTAGAGAGAAAACAATCTATGGCTTTGATAAGATGACCTTGAGATGAATCGGCCTAAAGCAGCTATCCGTCCAGTTAGACTTTGCATGGATTTTACACTATCTACGACGGTGATGTCTTCGATGGACTTGATTTTGTCGAGGTTGATCTATATTCCCCGATTCAACACTATAAAGCCCAGGAATTTGCCCGACCAGACCCTAAAAGCACATTTCTCGGGGTTGAGCTTCATGTTATATTTCCTCAGAATCTCAAACGTTTCCCGCAAATGAGACAAATGGTCCTCTCTATGTAGGGACTTAACTAGCATGTCATCGATATAAACTTCCATTGACATACCTATTTGTTCTCCGAACATTTTATTTACTATGCTGGTAAGTAGCTCCTGCATTTTTTAGCCCATAAGGAATTACATTATAACAATATGTTCCATATTTGGTGATAAATGAAGTCTTTTCTTGGTCTTCAGGGTTCATTTAAATTTTGATTATACCCAGAATAGGCATCAAGAAAGGTAATGATCTCATGGCCAGCTGTGGGATCGACAATGTTAGGCAGTGAAAATGAATCTTTGGGGCATGCCTTCAATAAATATTTATAATCTACACACATTTTAAGTTTGTTCCCTTTTTAGGGATTACGACTACGTTGGATAACCATTCGAGATATTTTACCTCCCGAATAGATCCTATTTTGAGAAGTTTAGTTACCTCATACTTTTTGAATGCATGCTTTACCTCGGATTGGAGCTTTCTCTTTTGCTTTACCGGTTTAAACCTAGGGATGTCTAAATGGGACTAAGCAAAACAATCTATCTTATCAATAAGAAATTGAATTAGCTTTGTCCTGAGTTTGGGGGTTAATCATGTTCCCAGGTATACCTTTTGATCGGGCAGGTGCTCGAATAATATATCCTGTTCCAGCTCTTCGAATATTGATTTGATGGCGTCAGATTCTTCGAGAACAATAAAAGTTCGAGGTGTTAGAAAATCTTCTTGTTCTTTTATCCCCTACTTTTCTGATTTGGTTGAGGCTGGTGATTGTGATTGCTTTTTTGCTTCCGGTTTACCTTTGATGCTCGGCCTTTCTGAGGTTGATAATGTTGATATTGATATTATCTTATTGGCCACAAATATTTCCTTTGCGACATACCACTCCCTGTATACTATTTTTACACCATCCTTCGTTAGGAATTTTAACAATTGGTGGCGAGTCCCCCTCATGTTGTGGATCCAAGGCCGCTCGAGTACATAATTATACGTCATGTCACCTCGATCACGTGGAATTTGATATCTTGAATGGTTCTAGCCATATTCACTGGCAAAGTTATCTCCCCTTTAGTTTTTTAATTAGCTATGCCGAAGCCATATAAGACCCGAGCTGCGGGTATGATTTAATCTTGTAGGTCGAGTTGCTCCACGACCCAGTATTATATGATATTTACCGAGCTACCTAGATCCACTAAAACACGCTTAACTTGAACTTTATTAATAAGATTGAAATACCAGAGCGTCGTTATGTGGCTGAGAAATGCCTTCTGCTGATGTGTCGTTGAATGATAAAGAGCCTTCGGGCACATAATCTCGGGTTCGTTTCTCCCTGGGGATTGATACCTTAGTTCGTTGGAATATGGGTCTCTATGGAATGTTTACCCCATCAACGATCATATGAATGACATGTTGTGGTTCCTCCTGTTCATTTTTCTTGGTGGCATACCCTTCTCTGAAATGATACTTGGACTGATCACTGAGGAACTCTTAAAAGTGGCCCTCACTGTATAGACGGGCATCCTCATCTCTTAATTTCCTACAATCATCGATCTTATGACGGTGTGTGCCATGATACTTGAACATCAAATTTGGGTGTCTTCAGGAAGGATTGGTCTGTATGGATCTAGGCCACCTAGTATCTTTTATCCTTTCAATTGCAGATACAATGTCTGATGCATTGATGCTAAAGTTATATTTCTATAATCGAGGTTCCACTATGGGCTTAACATGCTGATCAAAATCATTTTTGCTCATAAGTCCCTGAGAATTTTATTTACGATCACTGCTTTGATCGTTCCAGGAAAAATTGTGTCCCAAACCATTATTCTATCGGTCTGAGGTATATAGTTGATATTATTCTTTGTTCTACCTTGCTCCATGTCAACGTTCCTTGGGGTTTTAACTACCGACCTATTTGGATGTACTAAACCGGAAGGGGCTCCTAATTTGTCATCCTTGACCCTAATCAACTGGGGAGTTGTATGTTTCCACTTTTTGTCATTATCTTCAATTATTTTCTCTTCTGACTCGATTCTTTTGGTGAGTTCCTCGAGGATTTTTAGTATTGTAGGATAAATCCCTGATTCGTTACCATCCCACCTTTCTAGAACTGGCTCAGTACGGCAAGTGATTTCCTGCTCGACCACACTCGGAGTCCTATGTTGACTTTGAAACTTAGCAATAGCGTCCTATTGAGCATGTAGCATCTCGAATATTACCTGTAGACTAACTACCTTGTCTCATGTGCCTTGTGTTCCTTGGCCACCAGAGCGGTCTTGCCTCTGCACACTCCTTTTGGGG
>JASVEL010000838.1:0-73751 GCA_032618575.1 Nicotiana noctiflora | reverse complement strand
AGTGTACGCAGGGAAGTTCGATCAGGTGGTCAAGGTACACAAGGCAGAGAAGACGGAAGAGTTAGCCTCTAGGTAATATTCAAGATGCTACAGGCTCAACATGCCGTTATTTCTCAATTGAAAATCAACATAGGACTCCAAATATGGTTGAGCCAGAAACCACTTGCCGTACTGAGCCAGTTCTAGAAAGGTGGGATGGTAACGAATCAGGGATTTATCCTACAATACTAAAAATCCTCGAGGAACTCACCAAAAGAATCGAGTCAGAAGAGAAAATAATTGAAGATAATGACAAAAAGTGGAAACATACAACTCCCCAGTTGATTAGGGTCAAGGATGACAAATTAGGAGCCCCTTCCGGTTTAGTACATCCAAATAGGTCGGTAGTTAAAACCCCAAGGAACGTTGACATGGAGCAAGGTAGAACAAAGAATAATATCAACTATATACCTCAGACCGATAGAATAATGGTTTGGGACACAATTTTTCCTGGAACGATCAAAGCAGTGATCGTAAATAAAATTCTCAGGGACTTATGAGCAAAAATGATTTTGATCAGCATGTTAAGCCCATAGTGGAACCTCGATTATAGAAATATAACTTTAGCATCAATGCATCAGACATTGTATCTGCAATTGAAAGGATAAAAGATACTAGGTGGCCTAGATCCATACAGACCAATCCTTCCTGAAGACACCCAAATTTGATGTTCAAGTATCATGGCACACACCGTCATAAGATCGATGATTGTAGGAAATTAAGAGATGAGGATGCCCGTCTATACAGTGAGGGCCACTTTTAAGAGTTCCTCAGTGATCAGTCCAAGTATCATTTCAGAGAAGGGTATGCCACCAAGAAAAATGAACAGGAGGAACCACAACATGTCATTCATATGATCGTTGATGGGGTAAACATTCCATAGAGACCCATATTCCAACGAACTAAGGTATCAATCCCCAGGGAGAAACGAACCCGAGATTATGTGCCCGAAGGCTCTTTATCATTCAACGACACATCAGCAGAAGGCATTTCTCAGCCACATAACGACGCTCTGGTATTTCAATCTTATTAATAAAGTTCAAGTTAAGCGTGTTTTAGTGGATCTAGGTAGCTCGGTAAATATCATATAATACTGGGTCGTGGAGCAACTCGACCTACAAGATTAAATCATACCCGCAGCTCGGGTCTTATATGGCTTCGGCATAGCTAATTAAAAAACTAAAGGGGAGATAACTTTGCCAGTGAATATGGCTAGAACCATTCAAGATATCAAATTCCACGTGATCGAGGTGACATGACGTATAATTATGTACTCGAGCGGCCTTGGATCCACAACATGAGGGGGACTCGCCACCAATTGTTAAAATTCCTAACGAAGGATGGTGTAAAAATAGTATACAGGGAGTGGTATGTCGCAAAGGAAATATTTGTGGCCAATAAGATAATATCAATATCAACATTATCAACCTCAGAAAGGCCGAGCATCAAAGGTAAACCGGAAGCAAAAAAGCAATCACAATCACCAGCCTCAACCAAATCAGAAAAGTAGGGGATAAAAGAACAAGAAGATTTTCTAACACCTCGAACTTTTATTGTTCTCGAAGAATCTGACGCCATCAAATCAATATTCGAAGAGCTGGAACAGGATATATTATTCGAGCACCTGCCCGATCAAAAGGTATACCTGGGAACATGATTAACCCCCAAACTCAGGACAAAGCTAATTCAATTTCTTATTGATAAGATAGATTGTTTTGCTTAGTCCCATTTAGACATCCCTAGGTTTAAACCGGTAAAGCAAAAGAGAAAGCTCCAATCCGAGGTAAAGCATGCATTCAAAAAGTATGAGGTAACTAAACTTCTCAAAATAGGATCTATTCGGGAGGTAAAATATCTCGAATGGTTATCCAACGTAGTCGTAATCCCTAAAAAGGGAACAAACTTAAAATGTGTGTAGATTATAAATATTTATTGAAGGCATGCCCCAAAGATTCATTTTCACTGCCTAACATTGTCGATCCCACAGCTGGCCACGATATCCTTACTTTTCTCGATGCCTACTCCGGGTACAACAATTCAAATGAACCCGAAGAGCCAAGAAAAGACTTCGTTTATCACAAAGTATGGTACGTATTGTTATAATGGGATGCCCTTTGGGCTAAAAAATGTAGGGTCCACATATCAACACCTAGTTAATAAGACGTTTGAACATTAGATAGGTAAATCCATGGAAGTTTAATACTGATGACATGCTAGTTAAGTCCTCGCACGCAGAGGACCGTTTGACCCATTTGCAGGTGATATTCGATATCCTAAGAAAGTATAACATGAAGCTCAACCCCGAGAAATGCGCTTTTGGAGTTGGCTCTGGCAAGTTCTTGGGCTTTATAGTGTCGAACATGAGTATCGAGATCAACCCTGATAAAATCAAGTCCATCGAAGACATCACCGTCGTAGATAGTGTAAAATCCATGCAAAGTCTAACTGGACGGATAGCTGCTTTAGGCCGATTCATCTCAAGGTCATCTTATCAAAGCCATAGATTGTTTTCTCTCTACTCAAACAGAAGAACAATTTTGCTTGGACCCTGGAATACCAAGAGGAATTAGAAAAATCGAAGCGATATCTGTCGAGCCCGCCACTCCTTCACACTCCAAAGGCAGATGAGAAACTTTACTTATACTTAGAAGTATCGAATATCGCGGTAAGTGGTGTCCTATTCGAGAAGTGAAAGGTGCGCAATTTCCCATTTATTATGTAAGTCGAACTTTAGGAGATGCAAAAACTAGTTATCCACACTTAGAGAGATTGGAACTTTCACTGATAAGTGCTTCTAGAAAGTTAATATTGTACATTCAATGCCACACGATATGTGTGTTAAACGTGTATCTATTTCATGATATTTTTCACAAGCCTGAACTATCGGTGTCATTAGCCAATTCATGAGGTTGTTTTTCTAGACATTTCAAGGGGATTTGCAATGGTTTATGGAGGTATAGAATTTTGGCAGTAGTACTTCGGAAAACTGCTGAAAAGAAGAGGATCTCACAAGTGCTAGCCTTCTTCTTATGTAAGCTTCCACATTGCATTAATATATGCCAAATGGCGCCTATGTGGCATTGTGAAGGGGTCCGGGTTAGGCATAATTTTGAAGCCGCTCACGGGTAGCACTATTAGGCATTTTATCAAAACTTCTAGGTTGACTAGAAATAAGGCCGAGTACGAGGCCAGGATTGCAGGTCTCGAGCTAGCTAAAAGCTTGGGAGAAAACGTCACTAAAGCCAGGTGTGCCTCTTTACTGGTGGTGAACCAGGTTAAAAAAACTTCGAAGTTTGAGAGGATAGAATGCAAAGGTATTTAGACAAGTTGAAGGTAACTTCGCATCGTTTTAAGGAATGGACTTTACATCATGTACCTCGAGCATAAAATAGTGAGGTCGATGCACTTGTAAATCTGGGGTCATCAATCGAGGATAATTAGATCAACTCGGGGACTATCGTTCAACTCTCGAGATATGTGATCGAGGAAGGTCATGCCAGGATAAACTTTAAAAGCTTGACCTGGGATTGGAGGAATAATATATTGGCTATTTAAATAACAAAAATCTCCCATCAAACCCTAAGAGTTGGGGGCTCTACGAACCAAAGTTGCTATATTCACATTGGATGAAGACGGAACATTATACAGAAGGACATTTGATGAACTATTAGCAGTATATTTAGGATCAGGAGAAACCAATTATGTTTTACGAGAGGTTTATGAAGGCACTTATGGAAACCACTCCATTCCGGTGCCAAATCACTGATTCACGAAATCGTTAGAGCAGGATACTATTGGGATAGCATGGAAACAGACACTAAGGAGTTTGTTCGAAAATGTGATAAATGTCAAAGTGTTGCACCGATGATCCATCATCCCGAACAAAACAACTTCATTCAGTCATATACCCGTGGCCATTCATGAAATAGGGGATAGATATCATCGGCCCTTTGACAACAGCTCCAGGTAAAGTTAATTTCATTTTATTTATGACTGACTATTTCTCTAAATGGATTAAAGAACAGGTGTTCGAGAAAGTAAGAAAGAAAGAGGTTATAGACTTCATATGGGATCACATCATATGTCGATTTAGGATACCCCGCCAAAATAGTGTGTGACAATGGAAACAATTTATCAGCAGCAAGGTAATGAAATTCCTCGAGGATCACAAAATAAAAAGAATATTATCAACGTCGTATTATCCTAGTCGGAATGGACAGGCCGAATCAACAAACAAGACTATCATTCGAAACTTAAAGAAAAGGTTGAACGACCCCAAGGGGAAATGGAGAGAAATGTTACCTAAATTACTTTGGGCATATTGAACAACATTAAAGTCCTGTATGGGAGCTACCCCATTCTCCTTATTATATGGCTTCGAGGCGGTCAAAATCAAGGAACCTAGCGCCAGACTTTTACGTGAAATGGAAAAATCAAATCACGAGGCAATTAATACTAATCTTGATCTATAGGATGAAAAATGAGAAGATGCGCTCGCTCGGACGGTTGCTGAAATGCAAAGAATCGAGAGATTTATACTAGAAGAACCAACCTTCGCCACTTTGGAATCGGGGACATAGTTCTAAGGAAAGTCACCCTCAACACTCAAGAACCACATGAGGTGAAACTAGGCCCGAATTGGGAAGGACCATATCGGGTCCTCGGTATCATCAGAAAAGAATCTTATAAATTTTGCACAATGGAAGGCGAACAATTGCTAAACAATTGGGACGTATCATTCCTCGAACGGTATTATTACTAATGTAAGACTTTAATCCTTTACATTTGTATTTTTTACTAACTTATTACAGGTGGTGGATCGAAGGCGTCGAGAAACTTTTCAATGCGAGGCCTTTAAGTTTTAAAACATGCGTTGCACTCTTTTTCTCTTAGATCGATTTTTATCCCAAATGGGTTTTTCCGGCAAGATTTTTAATCAGGCAACAATTATATGCTACCCAAGGAAAACTCAACAGTATCCAAGGCTTAATTTCCATCAACCTCGAATACTTAGGGGACATCACCCTCGAAGGTTTTATATTTGAGGAAAATACTTCATGTCGAGCTCTCGATATGGAAACTTTGTAATGGGCCAAACGGTTAAATGAACCGTGTCTATATATATTAGTCAAGCTCTGATGGCTAAGCATGTACCAACGTATAAATTATTTCAAGAAGCATGCTTTCTATATGTAACGACCCGGCCCGCCGCTACGGAATTACCATTCCCGTCTTCATGGTTTACATATATTATGCTTTTAAAATAGTATTAGAGTATATCGGGAGAGTTAGGAGGGATTTGGATTGAAAATGAAACAAATAGCATGTTTGAAGAATACCTTGAATAATGAAAAGTCAACCAAGAGTTGACTAATGAGTAGATGAACCGGATTCCGAATGATTTGCATTAGTTTCGGGATCATTTATGACTTACGAGAACAATCGAATTGAATTCGGAGGTCCGGTAGTTTTAAGCTTGAATTTGCGAATGTTGAATTTTGACGAAAAACCGATGGTAGGTGATATTTTGATCTCGGGGTCGGAATGGAATTCGACAATCTTTGAAGCTTCGTTATGTGATTTTGGATATGTCCGCAAATTTTCAGGTCATTCGAACATCGTTTGATCGGGTTTTGGATTGAATGTTAGTTTTGAAAGTTTTAAGAAATTTAGGCTTGAATCCGTGGGTAATTGGTGATTTTGATGTTTAGCATGGTGTTTTTATGATTGGAACAAGTTCAGCATCGTGTTTTGGAGTACGGTTGCTCGTTTGTCTATTGCGGTCCCGGATGGGACCTCTGACCGAGCATTTTTGGAACTTGAAAGCCGCAGTAAATTGGCGCCAGCGCAAGAAATTCAGCCAGCGTTCGCTGTTATCGCGAGGGTGCGGGTGCTAGCGCGTGCTGCGGAGGTTGCAGTCAGCGTAGTCGATGCATAGCTTCGCTGTAACAATCGCGACGCAGCAGAAATAGGTAGCGCAGACAGCAACCGTTTGCCAGCGTGACGCTGACCGCTGTAGGATAAAACCGGTCGAGAAGATATGGCCATTCGAACGCTGATCGGCTGACGTTGCAAGGCTGCGAGGAACGGAACGGATCAAGTGCTATCACGCACGCTGGAGCGGGCATCGCTGACGCGTAGATGTAACATCGTGGTCTGGCAGTAGGAAATTGCAATGCATAACGTAGGCGTTACGGTTCATTACCCAAAACACATTGTTTGAGCTAGAGAGAGAAATCAGCGGAAAACGCCGAGAAATCGTCGGCATTATCGGAGGTAAGTTTCTTGACTTCAAAACATCAATTTATGGTAGTATGTAACATCAATCTTCATGAAATTGGGTTGAAATCTTGAATGAATGTGGCCTAAATATAATAAAAACGGGATTTTTGGATTGTTGGGCAGGCCATTTGGTCTGACTTCGATAAATTTTATATATTCCGGACACAGCTGGTGAGGATTCTGGAAATAGGAATTTCGAAATTTTCCGAGCAGTGGCCCGGGGTCGGGTTTCACCAACTTAGTGAATTTGCTAAATTCATGTCAATTGATCGGGTTATGATTATTTGGACCCGCATTTTGATTGTAATTATTCGTGCGTTTGACTCAGATTCTACGCACGAGTGGACAACGCGGAAGCGTAAGGAGGTCAGGCTTCGACCGGCTCGAGGCGAGTAATAGATGTGGTGATGACCACAGGGTTCGAAACCCCGTATACCACTTTGTGACGCTCGTATACGACGAGACACGCACACTTCGAGAGCGCGGGTTCGGATCAGCGAACCGGAGACTACATATTAGCCCAACCGGTGATATTGTATTGTTGGCTATTCTAGTAGCTAGTTATCCGATCATCCGAGAAGGAGGTTGCATATATATATATATATACTAGATAATGGGTCATTTCAGCCGGCAGTAACCCCTCTTCGGGGCGGCCGGGAGCGTGTTCACGCTGGAGCTGCCATTGCATCCCGATGGAGGTTATCATTCGTCTTAATCACATAGCACATGCTAGTTTACTACTAGTCCGCAACTTATTTTTGTTATTAGGCTAATTCCTAATCTCTCGGAACTTGATATTACTGTTTTCTAACCGAAAAATGATAAAAGAGTTTTCAAAAACTACTTTTGAGGTGGCCCAGGTGCCGGACATAATCCCCGATCTCAAGCAGTGGATCGAGAGCCTAGTGTCGTAGAGACCTTACTCTGATCGTGCTTAGATGGAATTATCAAAGGGTCGATAAGAAGTCCGCAATCCGAACCCCCATAATGAGCACGGTACCCAAAATTGGAGTCTGGCTACGCGTAGTGGGTCATATCATGCATTGCATCGCATTTAGCTACATCTCGCTTAGCCGTTGGTGAGCTATTTCACGTAATTGTTGGTACAGTAACAGAGACAATATCGATTCTACGCACAGGTAGATTTCGATTATGCTTTTGCATAAGAAGCTTTTATCAGGATTTCTCTATCCGACGCCGTCTTACCCTTTGTTTATTACCACCGAGTCCGGCAGTACTCATATTACTCCCCGCACCTTGCGCGTAGCATCCAGTGTACCTCTCGCCAGCGTTGATCCAAAGAGGCTGTGCAGAGGCGCATCGCTCGTGGATATTCGAGGTAGCGAGACCGCAGGACCCGACATCCCTCCCTACCGTCTTCGATTTCGGAGTTGACATTTCTTTCCAGCACTGGGTGTTTTGTAAACCCTTATACACTCATGTTCCAAAGAGAGGCTCAGCGACTCTCTTGACCCTCGGTCGACGGGAGCCGATGTATCACTGACTCTGGGTTCCCCGTTCTTACGTGATTTGCTTTTATTTCGCTCAACCAATCTGCTTAGAATCGGGTTGGGGAGCTGCCCGCGGTTGATAGCTGATCGGGGTCGCCGGCGAAGCAATGCCGCCGTGCGCCATCACGACCGCATTTGGGGTCGTGACAGGCCGGCATCGTAGCCTAGGTTTTACCAGCCCCGCCAGCCCCGAGCTCTGGGGTCTAGCCCCGTGTAGTCGGCACGGACGCCCGGTACTTGTCCCCGGAGGCCGGCTGCACCTTGCAGGAAACACTTCACATTTCTCGGGAATTCTTATCGTGCGCACTTGATTCAAATCTTGAGATATAATGTTTGAAATTCTTTCCACTCGTTGGTCTGTGTACATATCGAGCGCCCCGTAATACGATCGGGCTTCTGACGGCTTGTGATTCTCCGAACGGCGGGCGAGATATAATCCTACAGTGAGTTTCGATTGTCGCGACCGCCATGATGACTTCGAGGCCGGGACCTACGTTTACGACTTCAGCATCGAGGTGCCGATTTTGTGACAGGTGGCAATAGATGGTGGATCGTAGGCTCAAACCCCGCATTTGCAACTATAAAGCCGATTACGTGCCAGAGGGAATACGCTGCTCATGCAGTGACGAGCGCTGGCGGTAGCCGTGACCTGGGATTTGGACTCTGATCCTTCCCAACCGATAAATTGGAATGCAAGGGGTGTTGACTCAGCATCGGGCTTGCATCTATGTGCATTGGGCTAGCAGCCAGGCTGGTAAGCCTCAGGCCGATTGCAGAGTATTGTGGAGGCTTATCCACTGGATTTAGCCGCATTGTTCGACTTCTTATCTGAGCCACAAGTAGAAGCTCTCGGCATGCATGGGCGAGGCGACATTTATCATATCTCAATCGAGTTGCGAATGCCTTAATCAGGCCGGAACAAGTTTAAACTTCAGTGAAGACTAAAATGATTATGCTAGCGTGTATCCCGGTGGAAGCGTATCGTGCAATGAAATCGCTTAAATTCACAAGTGGCGAGTGAGCGGGTCGATTTCATGCAAAATTGAAAGTGCATTGATATTGCAAGCGATGATTCAGCGTATGCATCGCAGGCTGTTCAGCATAAATTGGCGATGATATGGTCCCGTGTAGTATCGATATTTAATGTTGTCGAAATACACAGATGATTCCTCGTTGAAAGGCGTGGAGGTTACGTATCTAGGACGGCTCGGTGATGCTCCCTGCTAAAGTGGATAGAGCTAATTTACAAAGGAAATCCCCGCCGAATTTTTGAAAATTCGACTCGAGAAGATTTTGTCACCTAAAAGCAGTGTGGCTGATCACTGCGCAGTAGAACTGTAACGCGTACAATCGCAAGAGAGTTAATATTTCGACGTATTCTCAATCTCCGCCGAAGCTTGTAGATGACTACTTAAGTTTAATATCATACTAACATTTCGGCATCACTGAGTAATGATATCGAGCAATGCTGCTGCCAGTGTCGGTTACTTAATGGCTTCGGATACTCGGAGGCTATGGATTAACCGTATTGCATCTATTGGCAAGGTGCGTATGTCGATTCTCGCCTCTAAAGTATGTTGGGAAAATTGAGCAAGGTTATGGTGTTGTAGATGTATTGAATACTGTGCATTTTGCACCGGTGGCTGTGCAGAATGCTTGCGTATAGAAAAGCAGTGATAGCTAATAGCATCCGCATGCAACCAAGGATCTCAAGTAGTCGATGTATCTTAATTGCAGACGAGTGGTTCCCGTCTAATAAGACAAGTTGAATTACAAATGTAGTGAAGGACGACTGATGTAGACACCGTTTATTTGCGTGTTCAAGATTTTATTCCAGTAATAGCCAAAAAGGGTACTCACCTCGCGCATGGCTAGCAAGATGGCGGTTTCAAGTAGAGTTGAGATCGGCATTATGTTATGTTATATGAATGATGGATTCTATGTAATCCGCGATCGGAGGCGTAATGATAACGCGTCCAAATGCGCAAAGTCAGCGCTTTCCAAAATATGACGTAAGTGACAAGATCCTTCCTCGAAATGTCGGGAGCCTATTCAGCTAGACCTATACGCCTTGCACTCGTGTGGACTATCGGGCATGAGTCTCGCGTGGAATGAGTCGCCCATAAAGTCATGTAGTGCTACAAAGAGGTGGCTAATATCAAACCAAAGATGAATCGCAAGTGAAAACCGTGGTGAAGCTGAGTGATTGTTACACAAAACCGCAGCAATGACAGAGAATACGAGCTAATTCTCGGGGAGCGTGCGGTCGGCGGTGCGAGCTCCGGCAGAGCAGCCGGTAAACAAAGCTTGAGAGCGTTGGCAGCGCGGTAAACGCATACGGGTATAAGGCATGAGTACAAGGATCTGCCTCCGGCAGCTTAACTTACGCAATGCGATCGGGGGCGAAAGAGTTTGATTGACAGTGTTACAACGCGGTTTGAAAAAGTAAGCAAGATTTCAAGTTGTTAGAATGCAAAGCTTGGAATGTGTAATGAGATTTCTCTATATGAGATCATAAAAGTCCTCGACTAGTTGATTGCGTCGATGTTTGCGTGGGAAAGGGATAAGAATTTCCATGCTATCTTAGTGCGTGGCTGTATACACGATGCAGCATGTGACGGTTGATAACGGTATATTCTGTGTTTGATGAACAAGCTCATAATAGTATTGAAGTCAATGAAATTATCAAGGCCAGCTGAACAACCGGCACAGAGGGATTAAGAATCGATCTTTCTAATGATTTAAGAAAACGGTACTGTTATTCTATTAACTTGGCAGGAATTACGATCCAGAAGACAAGCGTAATGCAAACCGGATGCTGATATCCAAGGGTAATGGTGGTATTCTCTGATCGACTCGTACACCGTAGTCGTCGATGGCATAGTGAAATTTGCTGAATGGCTTTCGAGGTGTGCGTAGATGCTTGACGTGTAGTCATGCAATCAGTACGGTGGGCTGGTTGTGTGGATCAGCATACTGATCCATATGTAATACGTGTGCTAGAAGTCCGGAAGTTCTCAGTAATCCGCCTATGCAGCTGGCTGTATATCGCGCGTATTAGCAATCAGCTTTATGGCCTCTAAGCTTCGATATGATGAATTTGGGAGCCATGATACCTTATTTCAGATCGGTTGCCATAAGCCAGGCCGTCTAGACTAATCGTGATATGGGCTATGTCGGAAAACGGCACAAATTGCGCAAGGCAGAACATCAGCAGTACGCTCCAACATGTATGTCAGTACACAGACCGCGTTGATTCGGCCGGGTAGGCATTGGCTTTGTGCCGGCTGGACCTTAGTGGGTGATGTTAGTGTAGAGATATCTACCATTGTCCAGTTCCGCATTGAGATTGAATGCCACTGACAAGTGCTAGCATGGGCTAAACTTCGAGGCTATATATGTTTATTATTGACGCAGCAACTTGACTCAACGCGTGTTCATTTGCCGAATGGTTGCTTGAATCGAGGTGGCACGCCGCTTGCACGGTGTATGGTATTCGATCGGGTGGCACGCTCGCCACGCGGTAGTGTCATTGGAGCTGGCCACCGCCAAGCGTGTCAATATTGCGAGAATATAGCTAGCTATATGCGTACCTAGCACAATACCTCCTGGCTTCCGAGGAAGAGTCTATATCGAGTATTCGCTCGCGAATGGCACACGGCCAGTGTTCTTTCGTCAGATTTGATAGCATACGCACTTGTTTCCACCGTGTGTGCAGGTTGAGGTTGGGGTCTGCGTCTCGACCTGGGGCTGGAATGAGCCGTTTTGAGCTTGGTAAATTGGGGTGCGTCATGAATGATAATGTTTGGATAAAATCATGAACCGTGCAAGGCCGCTGTTGATGTATGTGCGACTCCCTCGGCGTACGGATTCAGTACTTTATTTCTAAAATACGAGACGCGGTCTCGGCGCCTATATTATGATGGCAAGTATAGGGAATGAATTGTCGCCTATCTGCTTCACTGGTAGGCAGCTTGTCATGAATTGAGTCGCCAAGTGATTCGAGAGCGTGTGCATACGTTTCTATCGACGGTTGCGCTCGCTGTCGCTAGGGCCGCGCGTTTGAGGCGTCATTGGTCACCAACATGGTGTGCTTGCAAATCGGAATGAATGGTCGCCGGGCAGCCAGCTGGAGTTACACGCGATGAATATGGATTTCGGCTGGTTAGAAAGGTAATACCGAGATTTGGGTCCGAAATCCGCTGCGGTATCGCTAAGCAGTGAAATGGATTTCCATGAGTCGTTGACCTCAGAATGGTTCTACATCGCGTGTATCCGTCGCCGGGCATGATACGCGAAGGTGTTGGAACAGACTCCTATCTAATCGGAAAAAGGTTTTTTCAGCCTAGTATTTATCAGGCGTTTTCGACAGAAGGCTAGGATTAGAGACTGATCGTCTCGAGTGATCGGGTTGTGCGATACATCATACGATCTCCACCCTGAGTATGTGAAGGTTGCTATCACGAAGGCATTCAAGCGGTATCCCGAGTGCAGGCAGTATGAGATTTGTACTCGGGTATATGATTTCCGTAAAGTACAATGTGCTTGCGTGTTGCATGGTCAACGTGAAATTTTGACTATACGGTATTTTCGAATTCTGCGCGTAGATAAGTGGGGACGATACATCGCTCCTAATATGCGTTCGGTGCAGTCATTCCGTGCCAATCATCACGCGCATTAACAGGCCGCCGGGCGACGAGCGTTTGTTTAAGCTCGGGAGAATGTAGCGACCCGGCCCGTCGTTACGGAATTACCACCCCGTTTCTTTGCATTTACATATATTATGCTTTTCAAATAGTATTAGAGTATATCGGGAGTTAAGAGTGATTTGGATTGAAAATGAAACAAATAGCATGTTTGAAGAAAGCTTGAATATGAAAAGTCAACTAAGAGTTGACTATTGAGTTAGAGTGCTTGGAACCGGATTCTGATAATTCGACTAGTTCTCGGGGATCATTTATGACTTAGGAGAACAATCGAATTGAATTGAGGTCCGTGTAGTTTTAAGCTTGAATCGGTGAATGTTAATTTTGGCGAAATTCGATGGTAGGTGATATTTTGATCTCAGGGTCGGAATGGAATTTCGACAATTTCAGTAGCTTCGTTATGTGATTTTGAATGTGTCTGCAAATTTTCAGGTCATTCGGACATCGCTTGATCGGGTTTTGGATCGAATGTTAGTTTTGAAAGTTTTCAAGAAACTTAGGCTTGAATCCGTTGTTAATTGGTGATTTTGATGTTTAGTATGGTGTTTTTATGATTGGAACAAGTTCGTATCGTGTTTTGGAGTATGTTGGCGGTTCTTATTGGGGCCCCGCCGGCCTCGGGGTAAATCCTAATTTATCAACCGGCATTTTTGGAACTTGGAAGTCTCGCCGCAAACTGCACCACCGTGCGAAATCACAGCCATCGCGCCCCCCCCCCGGCGTGCCTCCGCGCCGCGTCGGCCGGGGCCATGGCCGTCGCCCGCGAGGGGAACATGCCGCGTGTCTCGCGGGGGCAGAGAGCAGGAACGCATCGCGGCTCGCGTGGGGCGGGGCGACGGGACGCGTAAAGAGCAGAGATACGGCGCATCGGCGCGCGCGCCGGGACCGTGTAAACACGCGGATTTTCGACCCTCCCCGAGATTTTTATTTTTAGCGTAAAAATATTTAGTTTAGTTTTAATATAGCTATTTTAGTTAAATTTGACTCTTTTTTTACTTTATTTCTACCTTAAGATGAAAAATAACAAAAATATAGTTTTGTTAATGTTTTTGTAGTCATTTTTAAACTTGAAAAATTTAAAAAAATAGTTTTATTTTAATATGAGTATTATAGTTATTTTGATTACCTAGGATTAATTAAATAAAACCATTCTCGGTTCCGGGCGAAATGGCATTGAGAAAACAAAAACAAACCACTGGCCAAAGAAAAGAAAAGCGGAAAATGAAAAAGAGGGAAAAGAAAATAAGAGAAAACAAAACAAAAGAGAAAAGACAAAGCCGCAATGATGCATGCAATCGAAGCAAACATGTGGGTACTCAATTAACTGTATAAGTGTATTACATTCCACTGTGTAGTTACCTATCTATTTTGAATTTTTTGGGAGTAATCCTCATAGGGCAAAAATTACGTGCTTGCAACCATAGTGGTCAAATTTCGACAAATACAGTTCCAAAGTATGATAGTCTTCCTCATATTGACTAATTCGTCCGATTCGATAGAACGCAGTCAGATGCTGTCTGAGGGAACATCGAAGTTTGGCAATGTAGTGTACTTGGAGAAGTTGCTTTGCTGAATGAGATGGAAGTTGGCCAACATCACGATACTTCCGTAATGCCGAGCCCATCACGAATGCAGATGAACGTAGCAATTTGGATACAAGACAAGAAACGGCACGCGTGTATCCCCACGTCCGCCTTCGCTCGCCACCCTCACGACCAGGCCGCCCGCCCGTCGACCACCAGCTGTCGGCATCACGTCCGTGACAGTCCCCTGGCGCAACCCTGGGGCCCACGACCATCAAGGCCTCGAAACCACGACCCGGGGTCAGTCGGACAGCTCTTGGTCCGGGAAGCTTTTGCTTCGATGCTCGTTGCCATTCGTCGAGGTCTCGGTACGTACGTCGTTGGCCAGCTCGTCCTGGCCTCCAGCTTGCTTCGAGCCTCTGGCCTCCCACCGGTCGAGGTTCGAGATCGTCATAGTACGGTTCGTGTACGCTCGAAGATAGCTTGAACGGCAAATAAGCGTGTTGCTCTTTTCCGAGATCGTTCTTCTCGCTAATATTTTCGATCGTTTCGCATTTGATTTACTTTCGCACGGTGTCTGCATTTCATTTTTGGGGAATATATGATTTCGTTAACATGCAATGTCGGTGCTAGCTAACGAAAATGACCCAATCCTTCTATATGCTCGCCAACTAGTTCATGCTCCATCGTCCATGTAATTGTTCACCATAGTCTTGAATTTCGCTCACTTGGGCTAGCCCACTCGCATGCTTACTCGAATCAGGTTATAGTTTGTCACGATTACGTAGACAATGACATGGAAATTGGTTCTATTATTCTTTTAACCGAACGGCAGTAATTAGATTTAGAGAACGGGGTGCATTTCACGCGACCTCGACTCCAATTTTGAACAAGTGCTAAATAGAGTTTTCGCAGTTGCGTGAACCATCACAAGGCATTGCATGTAGCGTGAATTGCAATTCGCGACATGCGTTTTTAAATAATCTTGAATTCAACTCTTAAATAAATATAGCGAATGTAGTTTGTTTTTAAATTAGAATTAGAGTTATGCCTCGCCTAACAAAATTGTACAAATCGCGGGGCCCTCATAAATGTATATGTAAAATATTTAGATTTCGAGATGTGCCGTTTCTTAGCGAATTTCCTCGCCTTCTCAAAAATGTAAATAAGTAATCGCTCTAGGCGCGTATTTTAATAATTTTTACCTTCTTAAATACGGGCGTGCATTTCATGCGGCCCAAATCCAAAGCCCAAAATGTTGAATAAGAATTGTCGAGGATCCGGGTGCATTTCATGTGACGTGATTCGAAACATATTTTTAGGCAACATTTTTTTTGTAAATAATAATAATAATAAAGCGGTAAAGGGATATTAATTTGCATTAAGTATATAACCGTAAAAATCAGCATAAATAAGCCGGCCATGATAGTTAATGCACCACAAGAAGTCACGGAACTCGCGGAATGCCTCGACACCTTCTCCGCCGGCTACCGAATTCTTTATCCGGATTTCTCGCTCCGCGATCGCTTAGACAGAAGCCATTCTTTTCTCGATTCTCGGGGCTCCCAACCGGCGGACTTGGGACACCATAAATCTCCCAAGTGGCTTGACTCGAATCAAATAAATAAACCCGTTTTCGAAAATTGTCCTTGGATTGAAAACTTTGGCATTCTCCATCGCGGTGCGGTAAAAAGCAGGCGTGACAAGCCTCGGCGACTCTCGGCGTATCTCTTTGAATTCCGAGTCGTCTCGAACAACTCGTTGTATTTGGCATATGGTATCATCTCGATTCTTTTAGCATGTTGGCGATCAATGTGCAAATGTTGTTTTACCGCTTTGATCGTTTTGAGAGTCAGACATTGTGAACTGTAGCCTGTGACCAATCTCCTCTCGAGTCTTCTAGATCACGGTTGCATGGCGCACTCTCGTGTGATTCTTTTCGTATAGTGTCGAATTCCCACCTGAACGAGTGTTTGGAGTAGCTTCGTGAACCTCGCGAAGCTTCGGATTCTCGGCATGTCGCTCCTCCGCCGCTCGTCCGCTCTCGGTAGCAGCCGCTGCTCCAGACTAATAAACCCAGTGTTTTTAAATCCTGGAACAACAAAGTCTTCATGCTCGGATCCCTAAGTAGGTAGCGTTCATTTCCAGATCACGTCGCATTGGATTTCTAGTGGTACTCAACACAAGGGACAACCGAGTCATTGCGCGAGTGCCATAGTGAAGCACTATTCCTCACAGATACCGTGAGCGTGATGCATATATTTGTTTCAGTACTAAGCAAGCAACTGCTTTTTTTATATCGTAGGAATGAATGTAGCCAGTCTCAAAATAGTTTGTTTTTTTACTTACTTAAAAGAGAAAAAAACGTTTGTTGTAAAATAAAAAAAATGTTTGATCAAAATTAAAAAAAAAAATATAGTTTCAAAATAGTCTGTTTTTTTTACTTAAAAGAAAAAAACGTTTGTTGTAAAATAAAAAAAATGTGATTTCAAAATAGTTTGTTTTTACTAAAAAAAAAAAAAAATTTGTTTTAAGCTAAAAAAAAAAATGTGCGAAAAAATAATAAATAGTTTAGTTTGTTTCCTTTAAAGACGTAGTTTGTTTGACCGAACTACGCAGGGCAGGTTTGATTCTCGCCAGTGGGATACGTAGGCAACCCTCATCGTAGTCCAACCACTCTGCTGTCAAAAACCCAAAAAAAAGAAGTGTATTTAGCTAACAAAATCAAAGTGATGCCGCTTTTGAAAATACCGGATCGTTCCGAAAGGACGCCGGAAGGCCGCTTTTGCAAAAATCAGGCCACTTCAAAAATGGCCACTTTGAAATCTTTTCAAATACCCTTGTGGAAATGTTGAAAGCCACCCCTTTAAAAAATCAAAAAAAAATGTGTGTGTTTAATTTTGTCAATAAATAGGGGACCTACTATCCGTTGGCTTTAGTCAGAGTGTGCACAGATCCGTGCTAACGGATCAATTGCAAAAATAGCCACTTCTTTTTTAGTTTTAACCCTTTTTGAATTTACAAAATTAACTGTCACGACCCCAAATCCAGTCATGATGGCGCCCAGCACATTGCTAAACCAGCCTGACCAATCCATAACAAGAACGGAGCTAGACGCTTGTTCTATCCCATTTAAGCACATCAAAATATGACACAACGGTAATACATATACCAACAGCGGGGAACCAAGTCCCAAAATATACCAACTCCCATAGACCGAAGGGTCAAGAGTCATGAGCCTCTAAAGAACATAAGTGTAATAAAGTTTATAACAACTCAGTGCGGAAAGGAAAGACAACAAGATAAGAAATGACAGCTAGAAGGGGAGTCAGGTCCTGCGGACGCTGCAGCTACCTGTCGGTGCTGAACGATGCCCCATAGGCCCCAGGATAAAATTTTGAATTTGCATCTTCTTACATAAAATTTTGCAAAAAGAGCCACTTTGTCTAAATAAGCCATTACATGGCCAATTTATGAAAAAATAGTTTTGTGTTGGTTTATGGTGATGCCGAACGATGCCCCATGAGCCACAGGATAAAAAAAATTTCAAGTTTGTCTTTCTTAAATAAATTTTGCAAAAATAGTCATTTTTATCAAATAAGCCATTATGTGGCCAATTTTGTAGAAATAGTCATAATTGACACCAAAAAAATATTCTTCTTCTTGTAGAAATCTCCTACACAAGTTTGTAGTTGGAGTTGGCTTCTATAATTTTCCTTTTCAAAGAAAAAGAAAAAAATCAAAAAAAAAAAAAAAATCAAATAAACATCTCTCTATTACTTGCATTAATCTTGCAAGTAACTGCGCTCGGGTTCTATTCAGATGCGGTCATGATATTCGTAGGCAATCTCCATGCAGACTCGACCGCAACCGTATATGTATATATATGAAAAAAATGAAAAAAAAAAAAAAGAAAAATAAAAGCAAGCAAGCAAAAAAAAGGGATAAGGATCTGACCGAGTCCATTTCTACTTCATATTTTATTTTGAATTGTCAGTAGAATGCGTATGGTCGGTTTGTGGTGAACTGCAAATGCAAGGTTCCCTTAGAAAGAGGTCCTTGTATTAAGGAACGCATTGTAGTCCCTTGCTCGCATCAGCGATTGATGTTGCGATGTATCGCCTAAAGCCGGCCGAAGCAAATAAAGTGGCCTGCACTATCGGCGTTGCCAAGCGGCAAGCAAAATAGCCGCGCTTGGCACCGGGGGAAGTTCACTCTCCATTTTCGTCGTACAATCTGAATGCAGTTTTGGTGGCTTATCTTGTCGTCATTTCTCGCCGCCCGCATTATTTCTGCGGTTGTAATCGTGATATCACCAGGCGTAACTCAAACCTCTTTTCATCGTTCTATTTTGTCCAGCTTTTCTATCGGGTCGTAATTACCTCATTTAGTATCGCGTAGGTTTGTTCCATGGAACCCCCGCTATCGGCGTTGTAAAGAGGTTTTGTCAGTATTAATTCATCTTCTAGTTCTGCCTAACGCAACTCTCGCTTCGCCATTTATTTTCGAAGTCATTTTCGATTTAGGTCTTTCTTCTTTATAGTCATTTTCTTGTTGTCAACACTAGTGACGGATACGTACATGCACGCATAATCAGTGGCCTTGGTCTAAAAAGTTAATCACGAAGTGAACCGGAAGATAATCATGGCATCTTAAAAGAAATAATGATTTGAGATTATTTTGGAACCCGAGTCACGTGAAATTTGGGGCGTGTAAAATACAAAGAAAGCCTTGAGGGCAAAATGGCCATGCTGACATGGGGTTCGCCGCGATAATCGAGAACGGAAGCTGTCGCCCAACAATACTTAAAAATGATAGATGAAAAAGGCGAATGGACTTATGGTTATCACTCCTAGCACAACCAAAAGATGTCCCGACGCTGTGTCCGCTTAGGCTGGGCATAGCTCTTGGAAGATCGTGGAACGAATGGCGAGAGTATTTTGTGTTCTCATAGCACCAGTACACTTTATCATTCGTTAACTCCTTCGAGCCTTATTTTTGATTTCTTTCATACCCTCCTTCGGAGTTAGTTGCAAAGACTAGAAACACAGGTATGAAAGACAAGAGAAAAAAGTGGTAAAGGATAATAGAGAAAAAAAAGATATATATATATATATATATATATATGTGTGTGGAAGTGTTTACTTAACCAAGATAAAGAAAAGAAAAGAAAAAGAAAAAATGTGTGAAAAAAGAAATTGCGCAAAAAACAGGAGTTGGGAACTACGCTTGACCGATTTCCTCAAAGCAGGATACGTAGGCGCTGTCACGAACTCTAGGCCATAATGTAAATAAAGAAATGGGGTGTCCCCAAGCAGAAAAAAAAAAACCGGGGCAAAGAAAAGAATCGTGTTTATTGTAAATAAATTGAGGTCCGAAGGTTGCAAATTTTGAACCCAAAATTAATTTGTTTTGAGCCTTTAATACCCTCTCTTTCTAGCCCTATCCAAAACCCTCACTACGGTCCAAAGAAAGACCTTCCGAGTCAGCCTTCAGGGATGAGTTATGCCACGCGCGAGCAGAGTCCTATCGAATATAACACGCTAATCCGCACAGAAGACTCGATTCCCATCGCAGTGAGGCCACGAGAGATGTCTTAGCAAGCTGACACCCCCTCGCCCCCGCCTAAGCAGTTATATTACAATCGAGTAGACCTACCGGTGAAAACTCCTCACAGCACATGGGCACCACGCGCTGCTCAAAGCCGAGAAAATCAAAATGAGCATGGTTGCTTGAAAACGAAAATCCCTTCGGAGCACTACAAGTTCGAATAAAGGCGATAATCGCATGGAAATCACGAGACAAAAATGCGTGAAGGAAGTTAACGAACTGAGGATAGGCCATGTGTGCATGTCATGACCAAGAGAGTTGGTATCCGCGTTTTGATAAGTTTTATAGTTTGCTTCTCAAGCTGTAGAAATGTACCCTCCTTGTCTTCTATTTCGTCTGTTTCTTCTTATCTCTCTTCCTTTGTCACAATTCTCCATCAAAGTCGGGTCTAGTCAAAACATAGCGAGAAATGACTTCAAAACTTGCCACCAACTTTCCAATTATTATGCAAGGCAAGGAAATGCACATCTGACGACTTTTTTTTTTACGGGCAGAAGTACTATGTTAAGATTATTAAATCGGCGCAAAATTTTCAAATTTCGCTGAAAATTTTCTGGGTACTACTACCCACTTGGCCAGAAGGAAAGTCTTAAGGGGAATGGTCTTCGAACCAGGTGTCATCCTCAACAGACTTCAAGAAGAGTGAAACACCACTTTTGAGGAAATGAAAATCTACCAACAACTGCCATCCTCAGTCAGCTTCCGAGGTGGTCTTGACAACACAGCAATGGCAAAGGAAGAAAGCTTAGTCCCACCTTCGTACAGAATTCACCCAGCCAGTTGAGAACGGGAAATGTGATAAATGGAGGCCCCATCCCTGCCAGGAATATCATCTCCAAAGAATGAAATCATCCCTGAAGAATGTTTCTCGGGAGCCCCGAGCTGCAGTGAAAGGAGAAAAGGAAAAAACCACCACACGAGCCGGCACAACCGCTCACAACGTTTTGAACTAACAAATTTTCTTTGATTTGAAACAGGGAAAGAGTGCTATTGATAGCAGAAAGTCATGCCACAAGGCAGAACACCAATACTGGGGCAGAGAAAATTTTCTGCCGTTGTTGAAAATTCTCTCGGAGAAACGAGGAAGGCAGAAATAGGATGTTTTTGTCCACCTTCAAACAGGATGCTTCGGGGTTTGTCCAATCCTCGAACAGACGCTCTCAGCCTTGTCTTCACTTTCATACATCGATACAATGGGAGAATCTCGCCCTCAATAGGATACACGGGAGCGTCTCGACTAGATACACCGAGATTCCGCCCGAACAGGGATACAATGGGAGTATTCGCCCTCGAATAGCATACAATCGGAGTCATTCCGCCCTCGAATAGGATACAATGGGAGCATTCGCCGCTCGACAGGATACAAACGGAGAGACCCGCCCTCGAATGTCAGATAGCAGTGCGAGGCATTCGCCCTCGAATAGGATACACAGGGAGTATTCGCCCTCGAATGGGATACAATGGGAGTACCCGCCTCGAATAGGATCACAATGGAGTAGCCCCGCCTCTTCGAATAGGATGGCAACGGGAGACCCGCCTCTCGACGAGCACGCGAGACCCGCCCGAATAGGATACAACGGGCATTCGCTCGGCCAAGGTCGGGAGACCCGCCTCGAATAGGATTACAATCGGAGAGCATCCGCCCTCGAATGATACGCTATGGGAGCCATCCACCCCTCGAATAGGATGTTCGATGCATGTTTTATTCTTACATCGTCCTATGCATATTTTGGTAAATTATTGCCAGCATGCATTTTAAATTCGAAAAATTGCTACGTAGCGCGCTCACTCGCATAACAAAGGTGTTTCCTTCGCCTTTAGCATTGCAGGTCTTGAAAGCGGAGTGTTACAACAAGAGATCCCGCCGCAAATTCCAGCGCATTGAGTCAAAGGAATGCAGGCTGAAGTGAAACAAAAGATGCTTCCTCAAAGCGCATCATCTCTGCCACAGCGAGTAGACAGCTCTCCAAAGCATATCCCCAAAGAGTCGAAAGAAAAGAATACTGTACCTGCGGGAGAGCAATTCCTAAGACAAGATAATTCGAGGCAAAGGTGCGCCCAAGAGGCAACGCAGTGATAGGCAGAAAACGTGCAAAAGGCAGCAGTGCGATCAGCGGATAGGATGAAATTAGCGAGTCAGAGGCCGGGTCGCGAGCTCCGCCCGGAGAATGGAAGCAGACGATTTATTTTCGGGGTTAGGCAGTCAAAAAAAGCCCGCTCCCGTACGGGGAGGGCGATTAGTTTTTGCCGTGAGCCCGCCCGCCGAGAATCGGAGCGGCGATCGTGCCCTGGAAGCAAGTAGGTTGAAGCCGTGGGAGCTCTCGCCCGGAGAATGGAGTGGCGATTTTATTCGAAGCAGTAGGGGCGAGTCGTGAGCCCGCTCTCGAGAACGGGAGTGACGATTTTGTTCACAGCAGCAGTCGGGGCCAAGCCGTGGAGCCCGCCCGGAGAATTCGGGAGCGACGATTTGCGTTTGAAGTAGTAGTTGAAGTCGTGGAGCCCGCCTGAGAATGGAGTGGCGATTTCTATCTTGAAGTAGTAGTTGAAGTCGTGGAGCCCGCCCGGAGAACGAGCGGGCGTCGAATTAGTAGTCGAAGTCGTGAGCCCGCCTGTAGAACGGAGTGGCGATTTTATATCGGGTGTAGTCGAAGTCAGTGAGCCCGCCCGGAGAATGGAAGTGGCGATTTTATTTGGAAGCAGTAGTTGAAGTCAGGGCCCCGCCTGGTGAACGGAGTGGCGATTTTATTTTGGAGCAAGTAGTTGAAGCCGGGAGCCTCGCCCGGAGAACGGAGTCGGCGATTTTAGTCAGGGGTAGTCGTTTCAGGAGCCCGCCACTTGAGAACGGAGTGCGATTTTAATTGAAGTGGTGGTCGAAGTCGAGCCCCGCTCGGGGAGAACGGAAGGCGATTGCTATCAGCAGTGAGTTGCCGGGAGCCCGCCCCGTGTAACGGGAGCTCATGGCGATTTTATTTTGGGCAGTGAGTCGAGCCAGTGAGCCCGCCCGGAGAATGAGAGTGGCGACGGACAGTGAGTAGTCACAGCCGGGAGCCCGCCCGGAAGAACGAGCTAAGCGGCGATTTTGAAGTTGTCAGAGTCGACGTACCGGCGCCCCGGAGAACGGAGTGGCGATTTATTTTAAGATGTGGTAGTTGAATCCGAAGAATGGGAGTGGCACCACTCAGCAATGTTTGAGCAGTGAGTTTCGCTCAAGCATGCAGCCAGACATTTATTTATTCAATTCAGTTTCAAACATGGCGGAAAGGCAAATGGCAAACTTTCAAAGATATCGAAGGAAGCATCAAGGATCAAAATCATAGATCGACTTCGATGCGAATAGCTCAAGATCACAAGTGGTGAAATCACTTATGAATCAGGCAACAAAGCTAGCAAAAAGGTATCTGCGACCGAATGAGAATAACCAACGTCCAGAGTAGACTAACGAGCAATACTACGAATAGAAAAGAAGCGGCGAGTTAATCCAAGTGTGCAAGTTGATGAGAGATGTGATGCCACATAGATACGCGAGGTCACGAAGCTGATCGCATACCATTCGATCCGAAAAATAAGACCTAGCAACTAGCAAGTACAGCGTCTGGGGTTTAGGTTCAAGACGTAGAGACTCCACCAATACTCAACATCAAGCTTCATAAGACTCATAGATAGGAATCTTGTAACTAATAGCTGACATGCTAAGTTAGTCCTTTTCAAATTTTGATTTTTGATCAGGATCGCCGACCGAAACCTCGACTGACTCTTCACCTCGGCATGCTCCATTATCTCACTCACTCCCGAACTATACGTGACTTGATTCCTTTATAGCCAAGGATATGTAGGCAGCTCAGATACTAGGACTCTGTCACATTTTCTTCCTTTCATTTTGTTTTTAGTCTCTCCGAATAAGGATCTGTCTACTGTCGTGTTCGAAAACTTCTGCCAAGTGTTGGAGCAGGCTTCTAGCAACACGTGATTTTTCGACCTCCCCGAGATTTCTATATTTCTAGCGTAAAATATTTAGTTTAGTTTTAATATAGCTATTTTAGTTAAATTTGATTCTTTTACTTTATGTCTAAGCAAGATGAAAATAACAAAAATATAGTTTTATTAAATTTTTGTAGTCATTTTAAACTTGAAAATTTACAAAATAGTTTTATTTTAAATTGTGAGTATTATAGTTATTTTGATTAATTGTACATACACCATTCCTTGCCCGGCTAAGAATAATATTCTGGCTCAAGACTACCCGATTTTACGATTTTAGTATGCCCTGACATAATAATCCCGATCACTACACTAAAGTCGGTGGAGGTGACGGGGAGAATGATTAAAAATAAAAGAGAATAAAAAAACAAAAAGAGAAAGACAAAAAGAATTCCAGTCAGCAGAGGAGCAGGTATGGTCACGTATGGATGGGTTCATTAAAAATAAGAGTATACATTAATTTAAATAACATATGACATGCACACACATCTCGTAAGGAATCATTTTAAGCGAGCGTTCATTGCCGCAATGCACCACGTAATAGTTTCTTCCAGTCTTCGCGGTCCTTCCTCATATTACTAATTCTCCCACCTCAAGAATGTGCAGAGGTACCGTTGTCCGCGAACATCGAAGTTTGCAATGCAAGCGAACTTGAGAGCAATGCTTTTAATTTGAGACCATGGGAGTCAGCTAACATCATGATACTTCCGCACGCTGCAGCCCATCACAAACGCAACGAACGAAGCACTCTGATAACAAGACAAAGAAATCTTGTTCAGCTTAAAGCCGCCTCTCAAATTACCATTCTGTCATCACCCCCACGACCAAAGGGCCCGCCTCGCCGACATAAGAAAGTTAGTCACGCTTCCAAACAGCCGCCTAACGCTTAGACCCCATTACACGAATTACACGCTTTGAAACCAGTTCCAATCGCGTGTCAGCGGACAAATGCTGGTCCGAGTTTTGTTTTGCCAGAGTTTCCGCTTTTTGTCATTCGTCGTGTGTCCGCGTACGCCGCTGGTTAGATCGCCGTCCTGGCCCCAGCTTGGTTCGAGAATTCTGTCCGAGAGGTCGAGGTTTGGTGATCGCCATAGGGGAGCGTTCGCTTTCTCGTGCAGCGCTTGAAAAATATGCAGTAAATTAGCAGTGTTGCTCTCTTCCTATATTGTTCTTCTCGCCTGGTATTTTGATCGTGTTTTCAGCATTTGATCTCTAATTTTCGTGATGGTTCAGCACTATTTTGCAAATATAAGGATTTGTTGAACATACGCAATGCCGAAGTTAGCTAATGAAAATGACTAATCCTTTATATGCTCGCCAACTAGTTATGCTTCCATTGTTTACGTAATTGTTCACCATAGTCTTGAATTTGCTCATTTAGTTGGCTACTCGTATGTTTACTTCGAATTTGGTTATATTGAGCACGACGTTGTCAAGACATGGAAATTGGTTCTATTATTCTTTACTCGAATCGGCGTGAATTGGGATTGGTAAGGACCCAAGGATTTGTGACTCCGACTCCACTTTGAACAAGGTTAAATAGCGTGTCGTGCAGTCCACGCGCATTTCATGTAGCGTGGCTGGCAACATGCTTTAAATAATCTTGAATTAACTCCCAAATAAATATAGCGGAAATGTGTAGTTTGCTTTTAAATCGAATTAGAGCTATGCCTCGAAACAAAACCGTACAAATCGCGGCCCTCATACGTATATGTAAAATATTTAGATTTCGAGATGCCAGCTTCCAAGCGAATTTCCTGGCCTTCTCAAAAATGTCAATAAGTAATCGCTCTAGGCGCGTATCTTAATACTCTTACCTTCTTAAATATGACGGCGCGCATTTCATGCCGCCCAAATCCAAATCCCAAAAATGTCGAATAAGCACGTGTACGAGGGGATCCAGCGACATTACGTGACGCGATTCGAAACATATTTCCTTTAGGCGCTCATTCTCTCTAAAATAAATAATGTATAATAAAGCGGCTGTAGTTATTAATTTGCATTAAGTATATAATTGTAAAATCAGATAAATAAGCTCAAATATGATAGTTGAGCGACCGCGCTAGAACCACGGAATTCGGGAATCGCCTAACACCTTCTTCCCGGGTCAACAGAATTCCTTATCTCGATTTCTCGGTTCAAGTGGATCATGCCACAGTAGCCATTCTTTTCCTTCGATTCGGACTCAACCTGCGACTCCCGTGACACCATAAATCTCCCAAGTGCGACCTCTGAATCAAATAAATAAATCCCGTTTCGATTGTCCTCTAAATCGGGAAAACCCGCACCCCGGCGCGGCGCAGGCGTGATTGTGCCCGCCAACGCGCAGAGAAATCCGGGCTGTGGAAGAGAGCGAAGCACGTCTGCGAACGCGCGATACCGTACGTGCCCCCGCTCCAACTCATGCTTCAATCGGGACCGTTGGATGCTAATCATCCAACGGCTCAGATTGAACCTTAAAGTTTAATACCCAAGACCCCAAAACTCCTATTCCCATTTCATTCACCCAAAATAACCAATCTCTCCTTCACTCTTTTTCTCCCACGAAAAACCCTAGCAGCCGTCGCCCTTCTCCTCCGCCCAAAACCCGACGGCAACGACGCCGCCGGCCACCAAATTCATACCACAGCACCCCCACAACCCCCTCAACCCCGTCCTCGGTTTGTTTTCTGTCGAATCGATCTCCAACCTTTCGAATGTTGGATCAAAGTTTTGACCAAAAAACGTCGCCGGCTCCGATGGACGCCAAACTTACACCCTTTAATCCATGGACGTACCTTAACACTAGAACACTATTGGTTCTTTTCGAATTTGGCCAGAAATTGTTGAACCCCAAAATCGAAGTTTTTGAACCCTAAATTCGAATTGGGAATTTTATTCATCGGATTTCATGAAATTGAGGTCTAATAGACCTTAATTGATTTGTTTTCGCTTGGAAAACATTTCAATTAAGGTCCTTTCGACCTCGAATGCCAAAAACCAAGTCGGCGGAACCCAATTTCTCTGTCATCACCCACATCTATTACTCACCTCTAGCCGGTCGAAGCCTTAATCCGCCTTGCGCTTTCCTTGGAATTTAGCTCCCTCGTGCGTGGAATCTAGTCAAACCACAATAATTACATCAAATACGGGTCAAATAATCATAACCCACTTCAATTTACATGAATTTAGCATAATTACACTAAGTTGGTAAAACCCGACCCCGGGCCCCACTGCTCGGAAAATTCCGAAATTAGCACCAACGCGATCCTTATCTCGCCACGAGTCCGTGCATATAAAATTTATCGAAATCGGAGTTCAAATGGCCTCCCAAATCCAAAAATCCCGTTTTCAATATTTAGGCCACATTTCTTCAAGATTTCAACCCAATTTCATGAAGATTGATGTTAATACTACCATAAATTGATGTTTTTGAGTCAAGAAACTTACCTCCGATGAATACCCGATGATTTCCCAGCGTTTTCCCGTGATTTCTTCTCTCTAGGGCTCAAAAATGGTGTTTTGGGTGAATGAACCCGTGAGCCCTCTGTTCTGCAATTTAATTTCACTGCCAGACGATTTTACTCTACGCGTTCGCGATGCCCCTCACGCGAACGCGATGCCTTGCTCCGTTCCTTCATCGCGAACGCGACGTACAGTCACGCGTTCGCGAAGACCATTCTTCCTAGCCCGGATTTTTCCTCTACGCGTTCGCGTCCCAGCCACGCGAACGCACCCGCGAGGGTGCAAAGAGTTTTTCCAATTTAAGGACAATCGAAACGGGATTTATTTATTTGATTCAGAGTCGCCACTTGGGAGATTTATGGTGTCCCAAGTCACCGGTTGAATCCCGAATCGAGGAAAAGAATGACTCTGTTTAACAGTCCGCGAACCAGAAATCCGGATAAGGAATTCTGTTAACCCGGGAGAAGGTGTTAGGCATTCCCGAATTCCGTGGTTCTAGCACGGTCGCTTAACTGTCATATTCGGCTTATTTATCTGATTTTTACAATTATATACTTAATGCAAATTAATATCCCTTTACCGCTTTTATTATTATTATTATTTACGAAAGAGAATGTTGCCTAAAAATATGTTTCGAATCACGTCACATGAAATGCACCCGGATCCTCGACACATTCTTATTCAACATTTTGGGATTTGGATTTGGGCCGCATGAAATGCACGCCCGTATTTAAGAAGGTAAAATTATTAAAATACGCGCCTAGAGCGATTACTTATTTACATTTTTGAGAAGGCCAGGAAATTCGCTAAGAAACGGCACATCTCGAAATCTAAATATTTTACATATACATTTATGAGGGCCCCGCGATTTGTACAATTTTGTTAGGCGAGGCATAACTCTAATTCTAATTTAAAAGCAAACTACATTCCGCTATATTTATTTAAGAGTTAATTCAAGATTATTTAAAACATGTTGCGAGCCACACTACATGAAATGCACTTGTGGTTCACGACACGCTTTATTTAACCTTGTTCAAAATTGGAGTCGGGTCACATGAAATGCACCCCCGATTCCTTTAATCTAATTACGTCGTTCGGTTAAAGAATAATGAACCAATTTCCATAATGTGACAACATCGTGCTCAACTATAACCAATTCGAGTAAACATACGAGTAGCTAACTAAGTGAGCAAATTCAAGACTATGGTGAACAATTACATAAACAATGGAAGCATAACTAGTTGGCGAGCATATGAAGGATTAGTCATTTTCATTAGCTAACTTCGACATTGCATGTTCAACAAAATCATATATTTACAAAAATAGTCCGAACCATACGAAACTAAATCAAATACGAAACGATCCAAAATATTAGCGAGAAGAACAATATCGGAAAAGAACAACACCTTTATTTCTGCATATTTTTCAACGTACACAACGAGAAAACGAACCTTTTATGACGATCTCAAACCTCGACCTCTCCGGACAGAACTCGAACCAAACCGGAACCAAGGACAGCGACTAACCAACGACGTACCGGACCTCGACGAATGACAACGAACTCAACAGAAACAAGAAAACTCGGACCAAGACTGTCCGCGACCTGAGATTGGCTGGTTTCAAGCAGTATGGTCGTGGACTGGGGTTGCGTAGGGGCTGTTTGGACGTGACAACAGCTGGTGGTCGACGAGCTGGGCGCCGGCCTGGTCGTGAGGGTGGTGACGAAGGCGACGTGGGCTGCTGGTCGTTTCTTGTCTTGTATCAAATTGCTACGTTCATTTGCATTTGTGATGGGCTCAGCATTACGGGAAGTATCATGATGTTGGCCAGCTTCCATCTCATTCATAAAAGCAACTTCTCCAAAGTACACTACATTGCAAACTTTCAATGTTCCTCCGACAACAGCATCACTGCATTCTTCGGAATCGGAGAATTAGTATATGAGGAAGGACACGAAGCTGGAAGCTATTGCGATTGCATTCAGCAATGAACGGCTATCTCTTCCACGGTCAATTCCTTCTGAATGTGTGTGCTCATATGTGTATTTAAATTAATGTATACTCTTATTTTTTTAATGAACCCATCCCCTCACGTGACCCCCCTCTGCCCCCTGTTTCGTTCTTTGTCTTTTCTTTTTTGTTTTTTTTTTATTCTCTTTTTATTTTTTAATCATTCTCCCATCCCTCCCCCTTAGTGTAGTGTCGGGTTATTACGGGCTATGTCCGAAAATTATAAAATCGGGTAGTTTGAACCCAAATATTATTCTTCGCCCGGAACCGAGAATGGTGTTATTTAATTAATCAAAATAACTATAATACTCATAATTAAAATAAAACTATTTTTTAAATTTTCAAGTTTAAAATGACTACAAAAAATTTAATAAAAATTATATTTTTTGTTATTTTTCATCTTAAGGTAGAAATAAAGTAAAAGAGTCAAATTTAACTAAAATAGCTATATTAAAACTAAACTAAATATTTTACGCTAAAAATATAGAAAATCTCGGGGAGGGTCAAAAATCACGTGTTTACAGCTGCCCCTCTTTGACCGAAAACACAAAGAGTTTTCAGACAAAGAACGACTAGACAAGTGTTTTTGACCCGACCCTTATTCGGAGGGACTAAACTAAAAGAAGAGGAATGTGACCGAGCCCTTGTATCTGAGCTGCCTACATATCCTTGGTTATAAAGGAATCAGGTCACGTGTAGTTCAGAAGTTAGTAAGAATATGAAGTAACCGAGGTGGAGAGCCAGTCGAGGTGTCGTTCCGTCGAGGTTCCGTTCCATCGAAGCTCCGGTCCGTGGTCCTGCTATTACATCAAAAATCAAAACATGAGAAAGACTAACAAAGCCTATCAGCTACTAGTTACAAGATTCCTATCTATAAGTCTTCTGAAGCTTGATCTTGAGTATTGATTGGTGCTTCATGCAGACTCTAAATTTGAACCTTGATACTTGCTAGTTGTAGGTGCTAGTTCAATCTTCTTCAGCTTTCTGGATTTGGACCATGCTTGTAGATCTTGTCTCTCATCAACTTCTGCACTTGGATTAACTCCTTGCCTTTTTTTTTTCATTGTGACTATCTTCTGTTTATCATCTCGGACTGTTGACTCGCATTCTGGTCGCAAGCTTCTTTTGTTGCTAACTTTCATTGCACTCCGAAGTGAATTCCCTTACTTGTGATCTTCGAGCTATTCTCCTTCGAAGTCTGAATCTATCTTTTCTGATCCTTGTTGCCTTCCTTCTGATTTATGCTCGGGATTTCCGTTACACTCTACCGCTTTCCTCAACCAAATTCAAAAATAAATCGCCACTCCATTCTTCAGGCGGGCTCCCTGACTTCAACTATTACTTCAAAATAAAATCGCCACTCCATTCTCCAGGCGGGCTCCCTGACTTCAACTACTACTTCAAAATAAAATCGCCACTCCATTCTCCAGGCGGGCTCCCTGACTTCAACTACTACTTCAAAATAAAATCGCCACTCCATTCTTCAGGCGGGCTCCCTGACTTCAACTACTACTTCAAATAAAATCGCCACTCCATTCTCCAGGCGGGCTCCCTGACTTCAACTACTACTTCAAAATAAAATCGCCACTCCATTCTCCAGGCGGGCTCCCTGACTTCAACTACTACTTCAATATAAAATCGCCACTCCATTCTCCAGGCGGGCTCCCTGACTTCAACTACTACTTCAATTAAAATCGCCACTCCATTCTCCAGGCGGGCTCCCTGACTTCAACTACTACTTCAAATAAAATCGCCACTCCATTCTCCAGGCGGGCTCCCTGACTTCAACTACTACTTCAAATAAAATCGCCACTCCATTCTCCAAGCGGGCTCCCTGACTTCAACTACTACTTCAAAATAAAATCGCCACTCCATTCTCCGGGCGGGCTCCCTGACTTCAACTACTACTTCAAAATAAAATCGCCACTCCATTCTCCAGGCGGGCTCCCCGACTTCAACTACTACTTCAAAATAAAATCGCCACTCCATTCTCCAGGCGGGCTCCCTGACTTCAACTACTACTTCAACATAAAATCGCCACTCCATTCTCCAGGCGGGCTCCCTGACTTCAACTACTACTTCAAAATAAAATCGCCACTCCATTCTCCAGGCGGGCTCCCTGACTTCAACTACTACTTCAACATAAAATCGCCACTCCATTCTCCAGGCGGGCTCCCTGACTTCAACTACTACTTCAAAATAAAATCGCCACTCCATTCTCCAGGCGGGCTCCCTGACTTCAACTACTACTTCAAAATAAATCGCCACTCCATTCTCCAGGCGGGCTCCCTGACTTCCACTACAACTTCAAAATAAAATCGCCACTCCATTCTTCAGGCGGGCTCCCTGACTTCAACTACAACTCACTAATTTCATCCTATCCATGATCACCTTCTTTTGCCTTTTGTACCGTTTTCTTCTTCCTGCATTGCCTCTTGGGCCACCTTTTCTTCTGAATTATCTTGTCTTGGAATTGCTTTCCCCCTGGGTCGTATTACTTTTCTTTTGGCTGCTGGGGATATCTTTGGAACTGTTTACTCACCTGCTGGGGATGATGCTGCTGAGGAAGTATCTTTTGTTTCCTTCACCCCTCATTTCCTTTGACTCATGCGCTTGAATTTGCGCTGGGATCTCTTGTTGTAACCCTCTGCTTTCAAGACCTGCAATGTAAAGACTGAAGACTTGCCTTTTGTTACACAGGTAGGCGCCTGCTTTTAGTAGCAATTTTTGAATTTAAAATGCATGCCGGCAATAATTTACAAAATATGCATAGGACGATGTAAGATAATCCATACATAAAATATCCTATTCGAGGGCGAATGGCCCCTCTGTATCCTATTCGAGGGCGAATACTCCCATTGTATCCTATTCGAGGGCGAATACTCCCATTGTATCCTATTCGAGGGCGAATACTCCCATTGTATCCTATTCGAGGGCGAATACTCCCATTGTATCATATTCGAGGGCGAATACTCCCATTGTATCCTATTCGAGGGCGAATACTCCCATTGTATTCTATTCGAGGGCGAATACTCCCATTGTATCCTATTCGAGGGCGAATACTCCCTTTGTATCCTATTCGAGGGCGAATACTCCCTTTGTATCCTATTCGAGGGCGAATACTCCCATTGTATCCTATTCGAGGGCGAATACTCCCATTGTATCCTATTCGAGGGCGAATACTCCCATTGTATCCTATTCGAGGGCGAATACTCCCATTGTATCCTATTCGAGGGCGAATACTCCCATTGTATCCTATTCGAGGGCGAACACTCCCATTGTATCCTATTCGAGGGCGAATACTCCCATTGTATCAATGTATGAAAGTGAACAAACCTGAGACGTCCTGTTCGAAGGTGGACAAACCTGAAACATCCTATTTGAAGGTGGACAAACCTGACACGTCATCTTGAATCGCCTTCCTCGTTTCTCCGAGAAAATTTTCAACAACGGCAGAAAATTTTCTGCCCCAGTATTGGTGTTCTTCCTTGTGGCATGACTTTCTGCTATCAATAGCACTTTCTTTCCCCGTTTCAAATCAAAGAAAATTTGTTAGTTCAAAACATTGTGAGCGGTTGTGCCGCTCCTGTGTGGTGGTTTTTTTCCTTTTCTCCTTTCCCTCGCTCGGGGTTCCCAAAACATTGTTGGGGAATGATTTCATTTGCCGGAGATGATATTCCTGCTGGGGATGGGTTTTTCCATTTATCCCTTCCCCGTTCTCAACTTGCTGGGGGTTATTTTGTTGAAGGTGGGATTTCCTTTCTTCCTTTACCATTCTGTGTTGTCCGACCACCTCGGAACTTGCTGAAGATGACGCTGTTGGTAGATTTTCATTTCCTCAAAATTGGTGTTTCACTCTTCTTGAAGGCTGCTGAGGATGACACTGGTTCGAAGACCATTTCCCTTAAGACTTCCCTTCTTCCTCAAGTGGGTATTGACTTCCAGAAAATTTTCAAACTGAAAAGAAAATTTTCTGCCCCAGTTTAATAATCTTCTTTGCACCGTACTTCTCTGTCGTCAATGGCATTTCCTTGCCTTGCATAATAATTGGAAAGTTGGTGGCAAGTTTTGAAGTCATTTCTCACTATGTTTTGACTAGACCGACTTTGATGGAGAATTTTGACAAAAGGAGAAAGATAAGAAGAAACAACAAATAGAAGACAAGGGAGGATTGACTCTCTAACCAGAAACAACTATAAAACTTATCAAACGCGGATACCAACTCTACTGGTCATGACATGCACATATGGCCTATTCTCCGTCGTTAATTTCCTTTCACGATTTTTGTCTCGTGATTTCCATCTGATTATCACCTTTATTCGACTTGTAGTGCCCGAAGGGTTTTCATTTTCAAGCCTCTCTCATTTTGATTTTCTCTCAGCTTTCGTCGCCTTATGGTGCCTGTGAAGGTTTTCACCGGTAAGACTCTCTCATTTGTATAACTTTTAGTTGGGGGCTGGGGTGTCACTGCTAAGACTCTCTCGTGTTTCCTTTCTGATGGGAATCAGAGTCTTTTTCTGCTGAGGATTAGCGTGTTATATTCTGATAGGACTCTCTCACTCGCCTGACGTGGCATCTTTTGAAGGCTGATCGGAAGGTCTTTCTTTGGACCGTAGTGTGGGATTTGGATAGGGCTAGAAAGAAAGGGTATTAAAGGCTCAAAACAAAATTAATTTTGGGTTCAAAATTTACAACCTTCGGACCTAAATTTATTTACAATAAACACAATTTTTCTTTGCCCCAGTTTTTTTTTTACTTGGGGATTTTTATTTCTTTATTTACATTATGACCGAGCTGTGAAGCGCCTACGTATCCTCTTTAAGGAATCAGGTCAAACGTAGTTCCCAATTCCTTTTTTTTTCTCAAATTTCTTTTTTCACACATTTTCTTTTTCTTTTCTTTTCTTTATCTCCTTTTGTTGTTTTCTTTTCTTCCCTTTTTTCTCTTTTTGTTGTTTTCTTTTCTTCCCTTTTTTCTCTTGTCTTTCAAACCTGTGTTTTCTAGTCTTTGCAACTAACTCCGAAGGAGGGGTATGAAAGAAATCAAAATAAGGCTCGAAGGGTTAACGAATGATAAAGTGTTTGGGTAGCAGAACAAAATGCCTTCGTCATTCCAATCTTCAAAACATGCCAAGTACAAACAACACATTCGGGACATCTTTTGGTTGTGCTAGGAGTGATAACCATATCGTCCATTCGCCTTTTTCATCTATCATTTTAAAGTATTGTTGGACGACACTTCCATTTCAGTATCACGAGCGAACCCCATGTCAGCATGGCCATTTTGCCCTTAAGGCTTTCTTTGTATTTTACCTGCCCCAAATTTCACGTGACTCGGGTTCCAAATAATCTCAAATCATTATTTCTTTTAAAATGCCATGATTATCTTCCAATTCCTTCATGATTAACTTTTAAGATTAGGCCACAATTATGCGTGCATGTCATGTCACTAGTGTTGACAACAAAAATGACTATAAAGAAGAAAGACTTAAATCAAAGAAAAATGACTCGAAATAAATGGCAAACAAGAGAGTTGCATTAGACGAACTAGAAATGAATTAATACAACAAAACAAACACAATAAACTTGGGTACACCCTTGGAACAAACCTACACAATACTAAATGAGGTATTACGACCAATAGAAAACTGGACAAAATAGAACGATGAAAGGGTTTGAGTTACATGACAATATCCTGATTACAACCCTGAAATAATCTGGACGACAGAAATGACAACAAAATAAGCCACCAAAACTCCATTCTGGTTGACCAAGAAATGGAGAGTCTTCCCGATTACCAAGCACGGTATTTTGGCCACTAAGCTTCGCATCAATATTACCAAGGCCACTTATTTGCTTCGACAGCTTTAGTCAATACGTCCATCATGGCGTGCAGGTAAAGGACTCTATGCGATATTCTCGGTGTCACTATCTTGGATCATAATCAGGTTTTCCTGGACCTTCTGTTTCCGGTTCACCACAAACCAACCACCTCAATTCTCAACAATTCAAAATAAAATATGGTAGAAATGGACTCGGTCAGTCCTTATCCATATTTTTTGCTTACTTTTTTTTATTTTTCTTTTTTTTTTTTTTTTCATTTTTTTTCATATATATACATATACAGTTGTGGTCGAATCTTATGGAGATTGCCTACGTATCATGACCCCGCATGAATCGGACCGAGCGTAGTTCTTGCAAATTAATGCAAGAAATAAAGAGATGTTTATTTGATTTTTTTTTTTTTTTTGATTTTTTTTTTCTTTGAAGGAAAATTATAGAAGCCAACTCCAACTACAAACTTGTGTAGGAGATTTCTACAAGAAGAAGAATATTTTTTTTTGGTGTCAATTATGACTATTTCTACAAAATTGGCCACATAATGGCTTATTTGACAAAATGACTATTTTTGCAAAATTTATTTAAGAAAGATAAACTTGAAATTTTTTTTATCTTGTGGCTCATGGGGCATCGTTCGGCATCACCATAAACCAACACAAGACTATTTTTCATAAATTGGCCATATAATGGCTTATTCAAACAAAGTGGCTCTTTTTGCAAAATTTTATTTAAGAAGATGCAAATTAAAAAAAAAATTTTTTTATCCTGGGGCCTATGGGGCATCGTTCAGCACCGACACAGGCCAACGCAAGACTGAGGAAGTTAAAATGCAAAAATGTGGCTATTTTATCAAAACTCCGGCCATGTAATGGCTTGTTTGATAAAGTGGTTATTTTTTGTAAAGTTGAGTGATGACTCAAAACTTGATTTTTTGCGGATACAGCCTTTCGACATTTCCGCGAGGGAACATTTCAAGGTTGTGTCCAAAATTATTTACAAATGACTCAAAGTGGCTACTTTTGCAAAAACGGCCTTCCGGCGTCCTTTTAAGGGACATTCGGCTTATTTTAAGCAAGAATAGCATTACCTGACTTATTTACAACAAAATAAAAATTTTGACGTTTTTTGGTTATTTTTGCAAAAAAGGGTGTGAACCCGGACTTGATTTTGCGGCTATGGCCCTGCAACATTTCCACAAGGAATATTTCAAGGTTGTGCCCGCAAATTATTAAAGATGATTCAAAGTGGCTATTTTTGCAAAAAATAGCCTTCCGGTGTCCTTTCGGAACATTCGGCTATTTTCAAAAACAGCGTCACTTCGATTTATTGACAAAATTAAACACACATTTTTTGATTTTTAAAGGGGTGCCTTTCAACATTTCCACAAGGGTATTTCAAGGCTATTATTCAAAAGGAAAAGATTTCAAAGTGGCCATTTTTGCAAAACGGCCTTCCGGCGTCCTTTTGGAACATTCGGCTATTTTCAAAAAACAGCATCACTTTCGATTTATTTAAAATTAAATACACATTTTTTTTGAATTTTTGATAGGGGTGGTTGGACCCGATGAGGGTTGCCTACGTATCCCACCTAATGGCGAGAATCAAACCTGCGTAGTTCGGTCAAACAAACTACATCTTTAAAGGAAACAAACTATTTATTATTTTTTCGCACATTTTTTTTTTTTAGCTTAAAACAAATTTTTTTTTTTTTTTTTTAGTAAAAAAAACAAACTATTTTGAAATCACATATTTTTTATTTTACAACAAACGTTTTTTTTCTTTTTAAGTAAAAAAAACAAACTATTTTGAAACTATATTTTTTTTTTAATTTTGATCAAACATTTTTTTTTATTTTACAACAAACGTTTTTTTTTCTTTTTAAGTAAGTAAAAAAAACAAACTATTTTGAGACTATTTTTTTTCATTTTCCTCAATATAAAAAAAAACGGTTAGCCTGCAAGTCTGAAGCAAATAAATGCGTAAAACAAACAGGATGCAGCAGGATGGTCTTTTGATTTCAGGTCACCTGTCCTAGATGAACTCAACCCCCGTGTCGAGTCCCCTAAGTCAAATGCAACATGATGCAAATAAGCGTTCCTACTAGGGATCCGGCATGAAGTCACGTTATTCTAAGTTCAAAACCTGGGTATGTTGTTTTAGACCTGGCTTACCCGAGCGGACAACCCGAGCCGAGGAGGAGGCAGCAGCCCGGGAATATTGAAGCTTCACCGGTTTTGCAACTTATCCAAACCTCGTTCTAAGGTGGGAATTAGACACTATACAGAAAAGAAGTCACACGAAGTGCACCCTTCTTCATGATTTAGAAGACTCAGAGAGGAGATTGGTTCCGGCACAATTTATATGTACAGTTCACAAAATATCAAAGCAGTAAAAACAACATTTGCACATTGATGCCAACATGTAAAAGAATCAGATAATAAAATATGCCAAATACAACAGTTATTCCGAGCTCGAATTCTAAAGAAATCCCCAGCAGAGTCGCCAGAGCTGTCACACCTCTTTTTTACCGCACCCGCGAGGGTGCAAAGAGTTTTTCCAATTTAAGGACAATCGAAACGGGATTTATTTATTTGATTCAGAGTCGCCACTTGGGAGATTTATGGTGTCCCAAGTCACCGGTTGAAATCCGAATTGAGGAAAGGTTTGACTCTATTTAATGGTCGGCGAACCAGAAATCCGGATAAGGAATTCTGTTAACCCGGAGAAGGTGTTAGGCATTCCCGAATTCCGTGGTTCTAGCACGGTCGCTCAACTGTCATATTCGGCTTATTTATCTGATTTTTACAGTTATATACTTAATGCAAATTAATATCCCTTTACCGCTTTTATTATTATTATTATTTACGAAAGAGAATGTTGCTTAAAAATATGTTTCGAATCACGTCACATGAAATGCACCCGGATCCTCGACACATTCTTATTCAACATTTTGGGATTTGGATTTGGGCCGCATGAAATGCACGCCCGTATTTAAGAAGGTAAAATTATTAAAATACGCGCCTAGAGCGATTACTTATTTACATTTTTGAGAAGGCCAGGAAATTCGCTAAGAAACGGCACATCTCGAAATCTAAATATTTTACATATACATTTATGAGGGCCCCGCGATTTGTACAATTTTGTTAGGCGAGGCATAACTCTAATTCTAATTTAAAAGCAAACTACATTCCGCTATATTTATTTAAGAGTTAATTCAAGATTATTTAAAACATGTTGCGAGCCACACTACATGAAATGCACTTGTGGTTCACGACACGCTTTATTTAACCTTGTTCAAAATTGGAGTCGGGTCACATGAAATGCACCCCCGATTCCTTTAATCTAATTACGTCGTTCGGTTAAAGAATAATGAACCAATTTCCATAATGTGACAACATCGTGCTCAACTATAACCAATTCGAGTAAACATACGAGTAGCTAACTAAGTGAGCAAATTCAAGACTATGGTGAACAATTACATAAACAATGGAAGCATAACTAGTTGGCGAGCATATGAAGGATTAGTCATTTTCATTAGCTAACTTCGACATTGCATGTTCAACAAAATCATATATTTACAAAAATAGTCTGAACCATACGAAAGTAAATCAAATACGAAACGATCCAAAATATTAGCGAGAAGAACAATATCGGAAAAGAACAACACCTTTATTTCTGCATATTTTTCAACGTACACAACGAGAAAACGAACCTTTTATGACGATCTCAAACCTCGACCTCTCCGGACAGAACTCGAACCAAACTGGAACCAAGGACAGCGACTAACCAACGACGTACCGGACCTCGACGAATGACAACGAACTCAACAGAAACAAGAAAACTCGGACCAAGACTGTCCGCGACCTGAGATTGGCTGGTTTCAAGCAGTATGGTCGTGGACTGGGGTTGCGTAGGGGCTGTTTGGACGTGACAACAGCTGGTGGTCGACGAGCTGGGCGCCGGCCTGGTCGTGAGGGTGGTGACGAAGGCGACGTGGGCTGCTGGTCGTTTCTTGTCTTGTATCAAATTGCTACGTTCATTTGCATTTGTGATGGGCTCAGCATTACGGGAAGTATCATGATGTTGGCCAGCTTCCATCTCATTCATAAAAGCAACTTCTCCAAAGTACACTACATTGCAAACTTCCAATGTTCCTCCGACAACAGCATCACTGCATTCTTCGGAATCGGAGAATTAGTATATGAGGAAGGACACGAAGCTGGAAGCTATTGCGATTGCATTCAGCAATGAACGGCTATCTCTTCCACGGTCAATTCCTTCTGAATGTGTGTGCTCATATGTGTATTTAAATTAATGTATACTCTTATTTTTTTAATGAACCCATCCCCTCACGTGACCCCCCTCTGCCCCCTGTTTCGTTCTTTGTCTTTTCTTTTTTGTTTTTTTTTTATTCTCTTTTTATTTTTTAATCATTCTCCCATCCCTCCCCCTTAGTGTAGTGTCGGGTTATTACGGGCTATGTCCGAAAATTATAAAATCGGGTAGTTTGAACCCAAATATTATTCTTCGCCCGGAACCGAGAATGGTGTTATTTAATTAATCAAAATAACTATAATACTCATAATTAAAATAAAACTATTTTTTAAATTTTCAAGTTTAAAATGACTACAAAAAATTTAATAAAAATTATATTTTTTGTTATTTTTCATCTTAAGGTAGAAATAAAGTAAAAGAGTCAAATTTAACTAAAATAGCTATATTAAAACTAAACTAAATATTTTACGCTAAAAATATAGAAAATCTCGGGGAGGGTCAAAAATCACGTGTTTACACGTCCCAGCCACGCGAACGCGATGCTTCGTCTTTTCCTCTTACGCGTCCGCGTCCCTCACCCACGCGAACGCGATGCGTTCCAACCTTCTCCTTCGCGAACGCGGCATGTTACCTCGCGAACGCGATGGCCAACTGGCCCCAGCCTACGCGAACGCGGAATTGCCCTCGCGAACGCGATGGCTTAATTTTTTTGCACAGTGGTCTGCAATTTACAGCAGACTTCCAAGTTCCAAAAATGCCGGTTGATGGTCCGGATTTACCCCGAGGCCCCCGGGACCCCAATAAAAACCACCAACATACTCCAAAACACGATACGAACTTGTTCCAATCATAAAAACATCATCTTAAACATCAAAATCACCAATTAACCACGGATTCAAGCCTAAGTTTCTTCAAAACTTTCAAAACTAACATTCAATCCAAAACCCGATCAAACGATGTCCGAATGACCTGAAAATTTGCGGACATATCCAAAATCACATAACGAAGCTACAGAAATTGTCGGAATTCTATTCCGACCCCCGGATCAAAATATCACCTACCATCCGGTTTTCGCCAAAATTTAACATTCGCCAATTCAAGCTTAAAACTACACCGGACCTCCGAATTCAATTCCGATTGTTCTCCTAAGTCATAAATGATCCCCCGGAACTAGTCGAATCATCCGAATCCGGTTCCGAGCACTCTAACTCAATAGTCAACTCTTGGTTGACTTTTCATATTCAAGCTTTCTTCAAACATGCTATTTGTTTCATTTTCAATCCAAATCACTCCTAACTCACCCGATATATTCTAATACTGTTTTAAAAGCATAATATATGTAAATGCAAAGAAACGGGGTGGTAATTCCCGTAACGACGGGCCGGGTCGTTACATTCTCCCCAACTTAAACAAACGCTCGTCCGCGAGCGTACTCAGAGTTGTACTAGAAGTAACCCAATAGCTGAATGACCTTACCAAGCATATATTAGGGCGATCATACGTCCCCCTTATCTCACATAAGTCCGAAAATACCATATAGTCAAAATTTCACAGACCATCTTAACCATAAAGCACATTGTACTTTCTGAAATCATATGCCAATTGCAAATCTCATGCCTATACTCAGGATACACTTGAATCCACTACAATAACCCATCTTCACTACTCCGGGTGAGATCATATGATGTATCACACAACCCAATCACTCGAGACGATAGTCTCTAATCACAACAACTGGCCACAATCACCAAATACTAGCTGAAAAAACCTTTTTCCATTAGATAGAGTCCTGTTCCAACACCTTCATATCATGCCCACGGCAACCAAACACGCGATATATCGAACCCATCTCTCGGGTCAACCATTCATAAATCCATTTCACTTTTAACTGATACCACAACAGATTTCGGACCCAAATCTCGGTATTACCTTTCTAACCAACTGAAATCACATATACTCACATTCATCATTGGCTCCAACGACCATTTCGATTATAACACACCTCACTGGTGATAAGACACCTCAACACCGGCCTAAGCCACGACGAGCACAACATAGGCTCAAATAGAAACGTATGCACACACTCGAATCATGACAGCTCAATTCATGACAACTGTCTCCAGCAAATAGAGCTGCAATTTAATCCCTCTGTGCCATCATAATATAGAACTGAGACCGCGTCTCGTATTTTAGAAATAAAGTACCTGAATCCTCCTCGAGAGGTCATAACATCACGCGGCCTTGCCACGATTCATGATTTTATCCAAACATTATTATCCATGAAGCACCCCAATTTACCAAGCTCAAAACGATCAGCTACACACATATTAAGGTCTGAACCCAAGCAATCAACCTCACCCACGGTGAAACAATTAACGTATGCTATCAAATCCTGAAAGAACACAACCGATGTGCCATTCGCCAAGCGATACTCAATATAGACTCTTCCTCAGAAGCCAGGAGGTATTGTATACTAGGTAGCATATAACTAGCTATATTCTCACAATATTCTGTTGCGGCGTGCAACCCGCTCCAATGACATACCCGTGGCAGCGTGCCACCCGATCCAGATACCATACCTGTGGCGGCGTGCCACCCGATCCAAGTAACCCTCGTCAAATGAATACGCGTTGAGTCAAGTTGCTCATCATAATAAACATATATAGCCTCAAGTTTGGCCACATGAAACGCATCTGACAACGTTTCTCAATACTGGAACTGAATCAATGGTAGATACCTCCTCCCTGACATCCGCCACTAAGGTCCAACCGACAAAGCAATGCCTACCACCCGTCCGCTGGTCCTGTGTACAACTACTCTGTTGGAGCATACTCTGATGCTCTTTGCTACGCAATTTGTGCCATTTTCCGACATAGTCCCATATCACATTAGTCTAGACGACCTGGCTTATGTCAACCAGTCTGAAATAAGGTATCATAACCCAAATTCATCATATCAAGCTAAGAGCTAAACGGTGCTAATACACACGATATACAACCACTGCATAGGCGGATTACGAGAACTTCCAGACTCTAACACATGTATTACATATGGATCACTATGCCCGATCCCACACTCCACCGTACGATTACATAACACACATCAAGCATCTATTCATACCTCGAAAGCCATTCGAAAATTTCACTATGCCATCAACGACTCAATTATTACAGTCGATCCCACAAGAGAATACCACCATACCACTGGATATCATCAGTTTACATTACCTTGTCCTTTTTGGATCATATTCCCCGCCAAGTTAATAGAATAGCAGTACCGTTTTTCTTAAATCATTAGAAAGATCGATTCTTAATTCATCTGCAGTTGTTCGCGCTGCTCAATAATTTTATTGACTTCCCATATATTATGAACTGTTCTCAAAACCTAGAATATACCATTATCAACTTTCCATAACACATCGTGTATACCATACTAAGATAACATGGAAATTCTTATCCCTTTCCTACGCCGCAAACATCGACGCAATCAACTAGTCAAGGACTTTTATGATCTCATATAGAGAAATCTCATTACACATTCCAAGCTTTGCATACCAACAGGAAATACACTTATTTTTCAAACCACATTAAAACACATCATAAACTCTTTCTCCCAATCACATTGCATAAGTTAAACTGCCAGGACTGAGTCCTTATACCCATATTATACCCATATTGGGTTACACGACTGCCAACACTCAAAAGCTTTATTGCACAATATCTGCAAGACTCCTTACTTCAACCACATACCAGGAATTAGTCGTATTCTTTATCATACCACTTCGGTTTATTAACAAGTCATTCCATTTACCCAGTTTCCTTTCTGATTCATCTTTGATTTAATATTAGCCACTACTGTAGCACCATAACACATGAACTCATTCCACACGAGACTCGTACATAAGACCACACGGTCTGAGACATATAGGCCACTGAATACTCTCTCAATATTTCCAGAAGGATCACATCCTACAATACTTTATTTTGAAGAACCTTTTGCGATTTGAATTCGTTATCATTACCTTCCAATACGGATTACATAGAATCCCATCATTCACATAATATAACACAAGTACCGATCTCTTCTAACGAAACCACCATCTTTAGCCACATGCACAATTTTGAGACACCTGGCTGTTACAAGTAAAATCTTGAACACCGTAAACAATTCTCAGGCGTCAGTCATCCTTATTCAGTTGTAATTCAACTGTCTTATTGAACAGAACCACTCGTGCCTTATTAGAATTCTGACACTGCAGATCATGATTACATACGGATACTATTAGCTATCACTCTTTTCTATACACCAAGCATTCCTTACCAACCTCAGTTCAAAATACCCTAGTATTTCTTCACATCTACGAAGCACCATAACCTTTATCAGAATTTTCCCAACATACTTAGAGACAGAATCAACATAGCACACAATAGTGCAATCAGTTAATCAATAGCAACCTCCCCAACTTATCTCGAAGCCATTCATCAAAGCACTTTCAACCACTCATATCAGTATTACTCAAGTGATGCCGAAATGTTAGTATGATATTAAACTCAAGTCATTTACAAGCTTCAGCGGAGATTCGAATCATCAGAAATATTAACTCTTTTGCAATTCTTGCATTCATTCACACACAACAGTTACGCCCCCTCTTTAGGTGACAAAATCTTTTCTAAGTCCCGAATTTTTCAAAAATTCCGGCAGAGTTTCCTTTGTAAATTGGCCTATCCACCTGCCGGAGAATCACCAAACCATCCTAGATATACTTCCACAACTCAACAAGATATCACAATGTATTTCAACAACATTAAATATCAATACTACACGAATTATATCATCACAATTTATACTTGAACCTGCGATGTATCTGCTCGAATCATCACACATATCAATACCTTTCAATTACACATGAGAATCAACCCACCTACCTCGCCACAATTTAGCATTTCAGCACAATACCTTCCACCAGGATACACATAGCATAATCATTTTAGTCTTCCTGAGTTTAAACTTGTTCCGCTACAATTAAGGCATTTTACCTTCCAATTACGAGATATGATAAATATTCACCACGCCCATAGCTCGGGGCTACACAACAGTTTAGATAAGAGTCGAACAATTAACAACTCATCCATTAGTAAGCCTCCCTAATACTCTACAGATCGGCACAAGGCCCCAAACATGGCTACTAGCCCAAGTACATAGATATAAGCCCAGTCTTAGTCACTTTACACGGTAATTTATCAATTGGGAAGGATCAAGTCCAAATCCCCAGTCACAATACCACCACGCTCGTCACATGACGCGTATTCCATCTCAGCACATCACTTTATAGTGCAAATACGGGGTTTCAAACCCTCAATACATTATCTATTGCCACCACTCACAAAATCAGCACCTCAATGCTCAAGTCATAAACAAGGTCCAGCCTCAAGTCATCCTGACTGGTCCAACATGAACTCACCGAGATTATATCTCGCCCCTCGTTCGGAGAATCACAAGCCATCAAGGCAATCGTATTACGGGGCGCTCGATACGTACACAGACGAGTGGAAAGAATTTCAAAAATTATATCTCAAGCCGAATCAAGTACGCACGATAAGAATTCCAAGAAATGTGAAGTGTTTCCTAAAGGTTCGCAGCCTCCCGAGGATAAGTACAGGCGTCCCCGTACCGATCCACAAGACTCTACTAACCGGCTCAAGACTCATGAGGCCTAGTAAACCTGGCTCTGATACCAACTTGTCACGACCCCAAATCCGGTCGTGATGGCGCCCAGCACATTGCTAAGCCAGCCTGACCAATCCATATCAACCACGGAGCAAGAAGCTCTCTTTAACCCATTTAAGCAAATTAATTGACGAAATAAAAGCAAATCACGTAAGGAAAACGGGGAACCAAGTCCCATAATACATCAACTCCCATAGACCAAGGGTCAAGAGTCATGAGCCTCTACTGAACATGAGTGTATAAGGGTTTACAAAATACCAAGTGCGGAAAGAAATGTCAATACAAAATCCAAAGACAATAGGAAGGGATGTCGGGTCCTGCGGACTCTGCAGCTACCTCGAATATCCACAAACGTTGCCTCGCACAGCTACTGGATCACTGCTGAGAGGTACCTGGATCTGCACACAAGGTGCAGGGAGTAAAATGAGTACTGCCAGACTCAGTGGTAATAAACAAGGGTAAGACAGTGCAGATAAGAAATCCACAATAAAGCACTATGTAAAGCTATAATCAGCTACCCTGTCATAGAATCAATATCGACTGTACCTGTACCAACAAGTACCAGCAACACAGTATAACAACTAGCGGATGTAGCTAAATGCAATGCAATGCATGATATGACCGCTACGGCGCGTAGCCCGATCCAATTTGGGTACCCGTGCTCACTGTGGGGGTTCAAACTCCGGAGGGGCTCCAACAGCCCAAGCACATCTCATAGAGATTTACTGCGGTGTGCAGCCCGATACAACATATATATATCTCGCTGCGGCGCGCAGCCCGATCCACTACTAGTCGGCTAATATGCAGATACAGCCTCGCAAGCTCAAAAGTAGTTTTTGAAAACTCTTTTATCATTTTTCAGTTGGAAAACAGTAATATCAAGTTCCAGAGATTTGAATTAGCATAATAACAAAAATAGCTGCGGACTAGTAGTAAACTAGCATGTCTATGTGATAAGACAATGATAACGATCCTCGCGGGATCCAATAACTGGCTCACGGCCCACATGTATACTCAACCGCCCAAGAAGGGGGTTCCTCGACTCAAGAGTGGCCATTATCACAATATATATATATATATATGCAACCATCCGAGAAGGAGGTTCGACGGCTCTAGAATAGCCAATAATACAATATCACCGGGTTGGACTAATATGTAGTCTCCAGTTCATGATCGACCCCGCACTCTCAAGAGTGTGCGTGTCTCGCCGCTATACAGCGTCACAAAGTGGTATACCGGGGTTTCGAACCCGCTGGTCATCACCCACATCTATTACTCACCTCTAGCCGGTCGAAGCCTTAATCCGCCTTGCGCTTTCCTTGGAATTTAGCTCCCTCGTGCGTGGAATCTAGTCAAACCACAATAATTACATCAAATACGGGTCAAATAATCATAACCCACTTCAATTTACATGAATTTAGCATAATTACACTAAGTTGGTAAAACCCGACCCCGGGCCCCACTGCTCGGAAAATTCCGAAATTAGCACCAACGCGATCCTTATCTCGCCATGAGTCCGTGCATATAAAATTTATCGAAATCGGAGTTCAAATGGCCTCCCAAATCCAAAAATCCCGTTTTCAATATTTAGGCCACATTTCTTCAAGATTTCAACCCAATTTCATGAAGATTGATGTTAATACTACCATAAATTGATGTTTTTGAGTCAAGAAACTTACCTCCGATGAATACCCGATGATTTCCCAGCGTTTTCCCGTGATTTCTTCTCTCTAGGGCTCAAAAATGGTGTTTTGGGTGAATGAACCCGTGAGCCCTCTGTTCTGCAATTTAATTTCACTGCCAGACGATTTTACTCTACGCGTTCGCGATGCCCCTCACGCGAACGCGATGCCTTGCTCCGTTCCTTCATCGCGAACGCGACGTACAGTCACGCGTCCGCGAAGACCATTCTCCCCAGCCCGGATTTTTCCTCTACGCGTTCGCGTCCCAGTCCACGCGAACGCGATGCTTCGCCTTTTCCTCTTACGCGTCCGCGTCCTTCTCCCACGCGAACGCGATGCGTTCCAACCTTCTCCTTCGCGAACGCGGCATGTTACCTCGCGAACGCGATGGCCAACTGGCCCCGGCCTACGCGAACGCGGAATTGCCCTCGCGAACGCGATGGCTTAATTTTTTTGCACAGTGGTCTGCAATTTACAGCAGACTTCCAAGTTCCAAAAATGCCGGTTGATGGTCCGGATTCACCCCGAGGCCCCCGGGACCCCAATAAAAACCACCAACATACTCCAAAACACGATACGAACTTGTTCCAATCATAAAAACATCATCTTAAACATCAAAATCACCAATTAACCACGGATTCAAGCCTAAGTTTCTTCAAAACTTTCAAAACTAACATTCAATCCAAAACCCGATCAAACGATGTCCGAATGACCTGAAAATTTGCGAACACATCCAAAATCACATAACGAAGCTACAGAAATTGTCGGAATTCCATTCCGACCCCCGGATCAAAATATCACCTACCATCCGGTTTTCGCCAAAAATTAACATTCGCCAATTCAAGCTTAAAACTACACCGGACCTCCGAATTCAATTCCGATTGTTCTCCTAAGTCATAAATGATCCCCCGAACTAGTCGAATCATCAGAATCCGGTTCCGAGCACTCTAACTCAATAGTCAACTCTTGGTTGACTTTTCATATTCAAGCTTTCTTCAAACATGCTATTTGTTTCATTTTCAATCCAAATCACTCCTAACTCACCCGATATATTCTAATACTATTTTAAAAGCATAATATATGTAAATGCAAAGAAACGGGGTGGTAATTCCCGTAACGACGGGCCGGGTCGTTACATATAGAAAGCATGCTTCTTGAAATAATTTATACGTTGGTACATGCTTAGCCATCAGAGCTTGACTAATATATATAGACACGGTTCATTTAACCGTTTGGCCCATTACAAAGTTTCCATATCGAGAGCTCGACATGAAGTATTTTCCTCAAATATAAAACCTTCGAGGGTGATGTCCCCTAAGTATTCGAGGTTGATGGAAATTAAGCCTTGGATACTGTTGAGTTTTCCTTGGGTAGCATATAATTGTTGCCTGATTAAAAATCTTGCCGGAAAAACCCATTTGGGATAAAAATCGATCTAAGAGAAAAAGAGTGCAACGCATGTTTTAAAACTTAAAGGCCTCGCATTGAAAAGTTTCTCGACGCCTTCGATCCACCACCTGTAATAAGTTAGTAAAAAATACAAATGTAAAGGATTAAAGTCTTACATTAGTAATAATACCGTTCGAGGAATGATACGTCCCAATTGTTTAGCAATTGTTCGCCTTCCATTGTGCAAAATTTATAAGATTCTTTTCTGATGATACCGAGGACCCGATATGGTCCTTCCCAATTCGGGCCTAGTTTCACCTCATGTGGTTCTTGAGTGTTGAGGGTGACTTTCCTTAGAACTATGTCCCCGATTCCAAAGTGGCGAAGGTTGGTTCTTCTAGTATAAATCTCTCGATTCTTTGCATTTCAGCAACCGTCCGAGCGAGCGCATCTTCTCATTTTTCATCCTATAGATCAAGATTAGTATTAATTGCCTCGTGATTTGATTTTTCCATTTCACGTAAAAGTCTGGCGCTAGGTTCCTTGATTTTGACCGAAATCAAGGCCTTAGAGCTATATAATAAGGAGAACAAGGTTGCCCACGTATTGGACTTTGATCTTGTTCGATATGCCCAAAGGACTTCGGCTTACATTTATCTCCACTTCACTTTTGCGTCGTTCAACCTTTTCTTAATGTGTTGAATGATAGTCTTGTTCATCGATTCGGCTTATCCGTTCCCACTAGGATGGTACAATGTTGATAATATCCTTTTTATTTTGTTCTCCTCAAGGAATTTCATTACCTGGCAACCGATAAATTGCTTTCCATTGTCACACACTATTTTGGCGGGGTATCCTAAATCGACATATGATGTGATCCCATATGAAGTCTATAACCTCTTTCTTTCTTACTTTCTCGAACACCTGTTCTTTAATCCATTTAGAGAAATAGTCAGTCATAAATAAAATGAAATTAACTTTACCTGGAGCTGTTGTCAAAGGGCCGATGATATCTATCCCCTATTTCATGAATGGCCACGGGTATATGACTGAATGAAGTTGTTTTGTGGGTTGATGGATCGTTGTTGCAAGCCTTTGACATTTATCACATTTTCAAACAAACTCCTTAGTGTCTTTTTCCATGCTATCCCAGTAGTATCCTACTCTAATGATTTTGTTAATTTGTGACTCAGCGCTGGAGTGGTTTCCATAAGTGCCTTCATAAACCTCTCGTAAAACATAATTGGTTTCTCCTGATCCTAAATATACTGCTAATAGTTCATCAAATGTCCTTCTGTATAATGTTCCGTCTTCATCCAATGTGAATATAGCAACTTTGGTTCGTAGAGCCCCCAACTCTTAGGGTTTGATGGGAGATTTTTGTTATTTAAATAGCCAATATATTATTCCTCCAATCCCAGGTCAAGCTTTTAAAGTTTATCCTGGCATGACCTTCCTCGATCACATATCTCGAGAGTTGAACGATAGTCCCCGAGTTGATCTAATTATCCTCGATTGATGACCCCAGATTTACAAGTGCATCGACCTCACTATTTTATGCTCGAGGTACATGATGTAAAGTCCATTCCTTAAAACGATGCGAAGTTACCTTCAACTTGTCTAAATACCTTTGCATTCTATCCTCTCAAACTTCGAAGTTTTTTTAACCTGGTTCACCACCAGTAAAGAGGCACACCTGGCTTTAGTGACGTTTTCTCCCAAGCTTTTAGCTAGCTCGAGACCTGCAATCCTGGCCTCGTACTCGGCCTTATTTCTAGTCAACCTAGAAGTTTTGATAAAATGCCTAATAGTGCTACCCGTGAGCGGCTTCAAAATTATGCCTAACCCGGACCCCTTCACAATCGAGGCATCGTCTATGAAAAGGGTCCACTCCTCTGATGATGTGCCTGATTTTAACAAAATTTCTTTTTCAACTTTGAGTGTGATGGTTGGCGTGAAATTTTCCACGAAGTCTGCCAAAATTTGAGACTTGATGGTCATTCGGCGTTGACACTCGATATCATACCCGCTAAGTTCGACGACCCATTTGGCTAATGACACCGATAGTTCAGGCTTGTGAAAAATATCATGAAATAGATACACGTTTAACACACATATCGTGTGGCATTGAATGTACAATATTAACTTTCTAGAAGCACTTATCAGTGAAAGTTCCAATCTCTCTAAGTGTGGATAACTAGTTTTTGCATCTCCTAAAGTTCGACTTACATAATAAATGGGAAATTGCGCACCTTTCACTTCTCGAATAGGACACCACTTACCGCGATATTCGATACTTCTAAGTATAAGTAAAGTTTCTCATCTGCCTTTGGAGTGTGAAGGAGTGGCGGGCTCGACAGATATCGCTTCGATTTTTCTAATTCCTCTTGGTATTCCAGGGTCCAAGCAAAATTGTTCTTCTGTTTGAGTAGAGAGAAAACAATCTATGGCTTTGATAAGATGACCTTGAGATGAATCGGCCTAAAGCAGCTATCCGTCCAGTTAGACTTTGCATGGATTTTACACTATCTACGACGGTGATGTCTTCGATGGACTTGATTTTGTCGAGGTTGATCTATATTCCCCGATTCAACACTATAAAGCCCAGGAATTTGCCCGACCAGACCCTAAAAGCACATTTCTCGGGGTTGAGCTTCATGTTATATTTCCTCAGAATCTCAAACGTTTCCCGCAAATGAGACAAATGGTCCTCTCTATGTAGGGACTTAACTAGCATGTCATCGATATAAACTTCCATTGACATACCTATTTGTTCTCCGAACATTTTATTTACTATGCTGGTAAGTAGCTCCTGCATTTTTTAGCCCATAAGGAATTACATTATAACAATATGTTCCATATTTGGTGATAAATGAAGTCTTTTCTTGGTCTTCAGGGTTCATTTAAATTTTGATTATACCCAGAATAGGCATCAAGAAAGGTAATGATCTCATGGCCAGCTGTGGGATCGACAATGTTAGGCAGTGAAAATGAATCTTTGGGGCATGCCTTCAATAAATATTTATAATCTACACACATTTTAAGTTTGTTCCCTTTTTAGGGATTACGACTACGTTGGATAACCATTCGAGATATTTTACCTCCCGAATAGATCCTATTTTGAGAAGTTTAGTTACCTCATACTTTTTGAATGCATGCTTTACCTCGGATTGGAGCTTTCTCTTTTGCTTTACCGGTTTAAACCTAGGGATGTCTAAATGGGACTAAGCAAAACAATCTATCTTATCAATAAGAAATTGAATTAGCTTTGTCCTGAGTTTGGGGGTTAATCATGTTCCCAGGTATACCTTTTGATCGGGCAGGTGCTCGAATAATATATCCTGTTCCAGCTCTTCGAATATTGATTTGATGGCGTCAGATTCTTCGAGAACAATAAAAGTTCGAGGTGTTAGAAAATCTTCTTGTTCTTTTATCCCCTACTTTTCTGATTTGGTTGAGGCTGGTGATTGTGATTGCTTTTTTGCTTCCGGTTTACCTTTGATGCTCGGCCTTTCTGAGGTTGATAATGTTGATATTGATATTATCTTATTGGCCACAAATATTTCCTTTGCGACATACCACTCCCTGTATACTATTTTTACACCATCCTTCGTTAGGAATTTTAACAATTGGTGGCGAGTCCCCCTCATGTTGTGGATCCAAGGCCGCTCGAGTACATAATTATACGTCATGTCACCTCGATCACGTGGAATTTGATATCTTGAATGGTTCTAGCCATATTCACTGGCAAAGTTATCTCCCCTTTAGTTTTTTAATTAGCTATGCCGAAGCCATATAAGACCCGAGCTGCGGGTATGATTTAATCTTGTAGGTCGAGTTGCTCCACGACCCAGTATTATATGATATTTACCGAGCTACCTAGATCCACTAAAACACGCTTAACTTGAACTTTATTAATAAGATTGAAATACCAGAGCGTCGTTATGTGGCTGAGAAATGCCTTCTGCTGATGTGTCGTTGAATGATAAAGAGCCTTCGGGCACATAATCTCGGGTTCGTTTCTCCCTGGGGATTGATACCTTAGTTCGTTGGAATATGGGTCTCTATGGAATGTTTACCCCATCAACGATCATATGAATGACATGTTGTGGTTCCTCCTGTTCATTTTTCTTGGTGGCATACCCTTCTCTGAAATGATACTTGGACTGATCACTGAGGAACTCTTAAAAGTGGCCCTCACTGTATAGACGGGCATCCTCATCTCTTAATTTCCTACAATCATCGATCTTATGACGGTGTGTGCCATGATACTTGAACATCAAATTTGGGTGTCTTCAGGAAGGATTGGTCTGTATGGATCTAGGCCACCTAGTATCTTTTATCCTTTCAATTGCAGATACAATGTCTGATGCATTGATGCTAAAGTTATATTTCTATAATCGAGGTTCCACTATGGGCTTAACATGCTGATCAAAATCATTTTTGCTCATAAGTCCCTGAGAATTTTATTTACGATCACTGCTTTGATCGTTCCAGGAAAAATTGTGTCCCAAACCATTATTCTATCGGTCTGAGGTATATAGTTGATATTATTCTTTGTTCTACCTTGCTCCATGTCAACGTTCCTTGGGGTTTTAACTACCGACCTATTTGGATGTACTAAACCGGAAGGGGCTCCTAATTTGTCATCCTTGACCCTAATCAACTGGGGAGTTGTATGTTTCCACTTTTTGTCATTATCTTCAATTATTTTCTCTTCTGACTCGATTCTTTTGGTGAGTTCCTCGAGGATTTTTAGTATTGTAGGATAAATCCCTGATTCGTTACCATCCCACCTTTCTAGAACTGGCTCAGTACGGCAAGTGGTTTCTGGCTCAACCATATTTGGAGTCCTATGTTGATTTTCAATTGAGAAATAACGGCATGTTGAGCCTGTAGCATCTTGAATATTACCTAGAGGCTAACTCTTCCGTCTTCTCTGCCTTGTGTACCTTGACCACCTGATCGAACTTCCCTGCGTACACTCATTTGGGCTCCGCGCCTATGTCCACATTTAGAGCAACGTGCGCACTGATATTGACTGGATCAGTGACTAGTGCTCCTTCGAGATAAGTTGGTGGCACCCCGACTATGGAGCAAATACATTGTCATTTTCCTTGTGAAATCTGAGACCATCATCACTATGTACGGATGCTTTTGATGAGCTTGACATGAATTAACCTGAGAGCAAAAATACTTGACAAGAACAGTGTAAAAATAACATGTGTTATCAGAAACATCACTGAAACAATCACTATTATTCTTATCCCCACGGTAGGCGCCAAATTGTTTACTCTAAAATTCGAGTAACAATTAAGCTTATATTGTGGTTTTAAGGATATGTGATTTAATCCAACACAAATTGATAAACAAGGATTCAAACAGATAAATTAGAGAATAAAGTAAATCAAACCAGTATGCAAGCCAAATCTCGACGTCGACCTATGATAGTCTCGAGGTGTGATAATTGGAATAGCAAATTGTAAAGCAGCTCTAATGAACAGTAAAAACAAATAGCGAAAAAGTAATGAGTGCATGTATTCTTCTCAGTCAATCATGAATGATTACAAATGGATGAGACCCCCCTTTATATAATAAGAGAGTCCTAAATAAGGTACACCTCTACTTATAGTTAGGAAATTATATTTGATAATTATTTAACCACTGAAGACCAATCCATTTCGAAATTCACGTCGTTACTGACCATTACAGATTTCTCGCTCTTTCTCTTACTGAATCCTACCAGCATCATCTTGAAGCATGCCTTCTTCTGACGTCGGTTAATGATATTGACCTGGACTTTGGAAAGGAACTTCAACCTCAAGCTCGACGTTTTGGTTTTCTGACGTGGTATTATTTTTTCGATTGAAGAACGAAATCGGTCGTATACAAATCAGGAGGCAAGAATTAAGGATAAAAAGAGATTTTTCTTCATTACAGAAAAGAAGGAAACTTAGGCATTGGAGGCGGAAGATTTCATACAAGGAGATTCCTACTTACAACAATCAAGGAAAATATTGAAGAGGTCCAATGTTGTTTTTTACACAAAAATAAAAAAAAAAAGAAGCACAGTATATTGATATCTATTCGAAAGAAAATTATTTCCATAGTTGAGGAAATAATAAATGGTCATTGAGATATTCATGTTGGAGATAAAAGTCAATATTCAAGGTCAAAGTTAGAGGATCTTGAAATGCTTTTGGGATTGCTTAAATAAAAGATCATATCTGTACAGCTGTCATAAGAAGAGGAGTTCAAAGAAGTTAGTTATTCTAAAAGAAAAAGGCATCCAAAGTTATGGAAATATGATAGGTTGAAGAATTTATATTGGGTGCTCAAATAGAAAGAAAATATTCAAGGATCAATTCTATAGAGTTCGAGGCTATCATTTTTGTTCAAGGAAGATTATTTACTAACAAAGAAAAATTATTTGAAGAGCAAGTAGATTCTTACACAAGCCTATTAAGTTGAGGACCAGTTCAAGATCTCACAATAAAGTAAAAAAGAAAATCCAGAAAAAGATTTTATCAAGGAAACAAATAAAAGAAGAGCCATATTTAGTACGGAAAAGAATCTGCTGTGAGTCAATGAAGGAAATAGTAATCACTTAATATCTCCAAATTGAGTACAAGGAGTACTATAAAAAATATTGAAGTATGGCTTTGAATAAGGAATCAAGGAGGTTCAATTATGGCAAGATATATTTTAGACTCCATCAACACGATTCTCATGCCATTCAAATATTTTGGGATACAATTGAAGTCAATAAACTTAAATTGATTGAAGATCTTCAAGAACAAAGATATTCATTGTAACGGTCCGACCAGCCGTTATGAGCATGTTTTCTCATTTATTTCTTATTATATATTCGTTTGTTATTACGTGACTTGTCGAAGTAGTTGTTTAGTTTCGGGGATGTTTCAGAATGAATTGGGATACTTAGTCCCAATGTTGGAAGCCTAAGTTGAAAGAGTTAACCATATATGGACTTATGCGTAGATGACTCCTGAATGAAGCTTTGATAGTTTTGATAGCTCCATATGGTGATTTTGGACTTAGGATTATTGATTTGGAGGTTCAGGGTTGTTTTGGCTTGAACTTGTGAAAGTTGAAAAAGTGAAGGTTTGGAGAGTTGAGAAGTTAGACCGAGATTTGACTTTGTTGATACCGAGCTTGTATTTTAGTTTTGGAAGTATGAATAACTCTGTTGTGACATTTATGACTTGTGTGCAAAATTTAAGGTTAATCGGAGTTGGTTTGATAGGGTTCGACATCGATTGTAGAAGTTGGAAATCCATTAGTTTCAATAGGTTTAAATTGGGGTGTGATTCGAGTTTTTGATGTCATTTGATATGGTTTAAATCCTCGACTAAATGTGTATGATGTTTTTGGATGGGTTGGTAGGTTTGAATGGGGTACGAGGTGCCTCGGTGGTGATTCAAATTGAATCAGATCAAGATTTAGACTTATGCAATTTCTGTTGGTAGTAGTTCTGGTGTAACTGCACCTACGAGGTTTTGGTCATAGGCGCGAAGCTGCAAAAGTGGCCAAGTAGGCGCAGATGGGAGAACTAGGGAGGTAGCATGGGAGAGCAGGTATTGAGGAAATCCCATAGAAACGGATGCGCTTCTACGCATGAAGGCCCGCAAAAATGAAAATTAGTCGGATTGGGTGATTTCGTATAAGACTAATCTGACTACAGATGCGAGATTCTTGGACAAAAGATACAATTTAGGTTTTTTTGATGATTCTCTCATTCTTTGGACTTTGCAAACTTGGCGAGTGGAGTTTTTGAGAGGGGTTGCACTAGATTTTAAGAGGTAAGTGACTTTTGATCATTATCATTAATATTGAATACCCATTGAATCCCCCACCTATATTATGTGTTTCTCAGGTGAAACTTGCAGAATTTAGGACTAGAGAATGAAGAGTGAGATTTGAGGATTTGAAAGTCGATTTTTTGTCGGAATTTGATGATTTTTGTATGGTTAGACTCGTTATTGAATAGGTGTTCGGATTTTGTGAATTTTGTTGGGTTACAAGGTGTGGTCTAGGGGTTGACTTTTGAATTTTTGTTAAAGATCTTAGCTTTATCATTTGGAATAAATTCCTATAGTTTTTATTGGTAGTATTACGTTATTTCTTTTGCTAGATTTGAGCCTCTCGGAGATTGCTACACGTGGGAAGGGCTAGCTAGCGGAGTGATTAGATTTGTTTGAGGTAAGTATCTTATCTAAACTCAGTTGAGGCAGTAGTTGTCTAAATTATTGTGATAGCTACGTGCTATTGGGTGCACACATGTGTGGGTTTAAACCTATGTGCTGGCATCGAGGTTATATATTCATGCTCGGATTGTGCCCAGGCTATTTTGAGCCTAGAATTGACTGTTAAACCTTAAGCTATGATGCTTCGCGCTTTTGTGACATTTTTGTGAACTATGCGAGACATGTTTGAGGCTACATAAGGGTTTAATCCACAAATAAACTGATAAATTTTACTCTTACCGGTTTGAGCTATGATGGTACACCTTGCACATGCCTACACTTTAGCATGTCATTTATGCCATTCCAAGAGCACGAGATTTTTTTATTCATTCATTACATACGTGTATGCTTATTTATTTGCTCTTGTATGACGTGACTGGACTGGGTGCCTATGACTACGTCAGGTGGACTGGGTTGTTGTGCTTGTAACCATGACGGACGAATTGTGTTGTTAAACATGTGACCACGCCGAGCGAATTGTGTTGTTGTACCTGTGACAACACTGGGTGGATTATGGTATTGAGCCTGTGACCACGCCAGGCTGGTAGTATGTTGAATTGGTCATGCTTGCATGAGGATGTGGATCCATCCCTTAGGATCACCCTTTCATGTTTCTCTCTTGTTGGTATACACACGGTTACTGAGAAAACTATAAGTGGTTTGGTACGAATATGGAAAAGTTGAGGAAATCTATCTAGTGTTTAGTTGGATTTTGCATTTTATCTTTACTTGCAATTTTCTTGATCATTTATCTGATTTAACTGCATATCATCTCTATATGAAAAGATATTGACCGAGCAGGGTATTTGATAAAATGTTCACACACAAATTTTTTCTTACTGAACTTTATGATTTGATTCCAATATTGTTCTGTATCGATTTAAATAGTGAAATTATGCATGTTATAGCTAGTATCATTTAATAATTTGTGCTTCTCTTACCTTGCCAATTTATTTACAATACTTATTGAGTAGATTGAGTCAATTGTACTCATATTACACTCTACATTAATTATGCAGATCCAGATGTGGGGCCAAGTTATCAGTTGTGGGCTTGCGTGTTGGACTATCTCCTAGAGGTGAGATAGAGATGCATCCTTGGTCGCAGTTTGACTTGTCTTTTCCTTTCTTACTGTTGTTACATTTTAGAAAGTGTATTATTGTTCAGTTTAAGAATTGCATTTTATTTTAGAAGCTCATGACTCTATATTTACCAGTTTTGGGGGTTTTATTTTGTGTTAGCAGTTGTATTGTATTGAGACCTCAGACTTATGTTATTTCTATAAATTTTGTTATTCTATTTTCGATGAGGAAGAAGCTTTTGGTTATTTTTCAAATACAGTAGCGAAGACTCAAATTGACTTTCTCCTCCTTAAGAGGTGCGACATAGGATTGTGCAAGGATTGCAAAGTGATTTCGGGTGAGATACTAGCTACACAACATAGGCTCTTGGTGATGGACATTGGTATTATATTAAAGAAGGGGAAATGGTCCGATCAAGGAAGACCGAGAATAAAGTGGGAAGCCTTAACTAAGGGAAAAGCTAAAGATTTTGAAGGGTGATTGTCGGCTATGAGAGCTTGAAGGAGAAGCGGTGACACGAGCACTATGTGGTCAGTGACAATATACTGTATAATGGAGGCTGCAATAGTGGTGTTAGGGGTCTCAATGGGCGTCTTGGTGGGCACGAAAAAGATTGGTGGTGGAATGAAGTGGTTCAAGGTAAAGTAGAAGCGAAGAAGGCGGCTTACTTGAAGTTAGTAGGGAGCATAGGTGAGGAGGAGAGATGAGTATGCATGGAGAGGTATAAGGTAGCTAGGAAGGAAGCTAAGCTAGCAGTCACAGAGGCTAAGACTATGACCTATAGTCGTATGTACGAGGAACTAAGGGGAGTAGGGGAAAAGAAGTTATTCCGGCTGGCCAAGTTGAGAGAGAGGACGGCTCGTGATTTGGATCAAGTGAGATGCATCAAGGACGAAGATGGTAGAGTATTGATGGAAGATGCACAAATTAAGAAGAAATGTTAGACTTACTTTCATAAACTTCTGAATGAAGAAGGGGATCAAAATATTATGCTAGGCGAATTGGAGCAGTCCGAGAGCCACCGGGACTTTGGGCACTGTAGGTGTATCAAGGTTAAGGAGGTCGTGAGAGCTACGTGTATGATGAGTAGGGGCAGAACAACCGGGCCAGAAAAGATTCTAGTAGAATTTTGGTAGTATATGGGGAGAGCAGACTTGGAGTGGTCGACTGGTTGTTTAATATTTTTTTTAAGGCGAAGAGGATGCCAGATGAGTGGAAGTGGAATACAGTGTTTCCATTGTATAAGAAAAAAGATGATATCCAGAGTAATAACAATTATCTGGGTATCAAAATATTGAGTCATACCATGAAAGTGTGGGAGAGGGTGGTTGAAGCGAGGGTGAGGATAGCAATGTCTGTATCTGCAAGCAGTTCGGGTTCATGTCGGGTCGTTGTTCTACCAAAGGTATACACCTTTTTAAGAGGTTGGTGGAACTTTACAGAGAGAGGAAGAAGTTGAACATGGTGTTTTTTGACCTAGAGAAAGTGTATGACAAGGTTCCTAGAGAAGTACTCTGGAGATGCTTGGAGGCAAAATGTGTGCCAGCTCCCAATATTATGGCGATTAGGAACATGTATGATAGGGCTAATACTCTAGTGAGGGTAGTAGGAGGAGACTCTGAGCATTTTCCATTGTAATGTGTTACACCAAATCTCTGCACTCAGTCCATTCTTATTTGACCTGGTGATGGACGCATTAACACACCATATTTAGGGGGAGCTGCCATGGTGCATGCTATTGCCAATGACATAGCTCTGATTGATGAGTCAAGAGCCGGTGTTAATGAGAGGCTAGGGGATTGTAGACATTCTCTTGAGTCGAAGAGTTTCAAATTGAGCAGGAGGATAACAAAATACTTGGAGTGTAAGTTTAGTATTGAGCCGAGGGAAGTGGGCGTGGATGTAAGACTTGAATCATAGGTAATCTGTAACTACCCGACCCGTCATCACAAGAGTTACCATCCCATTTTCCCATTTTATGCTTATATGTGTTTGGAGAATTTGATGTAATTCGGATAAAGTTCGGTTAGAAATGAGGCAATTAGTCTCTTTATGGGAAGGTTAGTTTGGAAAAGTCAATAAAATGTTGACTTATGAGTTATAGGGCTCAGAATGGATTTCCGATGATTCGACTAGTTTCAGGGGATTATTTGTGACTTAGGAGCGCAATCGGAATTGAATTTGGAGGTCCGGTGTAGAATTAGGTTTGAATTGGCTAAGGTTGGATTTTGGCGAATTCAGGTTGATAGGTGAAATTTCGATCCGAGGGTCGGAATGAAATTCCGAGAGTTTCTGTAGCTTTTATATGTGATTTGTGATGTGTGTGCAAAATTTTAGATCATTCGGATGTCGTTTGGTTGGGTTTTTGATCGAATGCGTGTTTCGGAAGTTTTTGAAGAACTTAGGCTTGAATGTGAATTGATGATTTCAGTGTTGTTAGGTTTGTTTTGATGATTGTAACAAGTTTAGATGCTGTTTTGGGAATATGTTGGTGCCTTTGTTTGAGGTCCCGGAGGCCTCGGGTGTGTTTCGGGTTGTGATCTCACTCTTATTTGATATTTCAATGTCATATCTTTGGACATAAAGGGGTACCATATTAAACAAATGAGCCCCGATTAATATTTTGAATGAAGAATTAGATTCGCATCGTAATTACGGACCCGTAGCAAAAAGAATTATCGAATTGGGATATCGTATGAGGATTTTATGGCCATTTTACTAAGGTTGCACAAATTTTCAGGTTAATAACAAAATTGCCCCTGACGGCGTATTAAAAACCTGCACTATTTTCAAATCTTAAAACCTACATATCTCATTCATTATAAGGTACAATTGAGTGATTCAAAAGCCTAAATTCATTAGAATTTCATAAGAAATCCATTGGAAGCAGTAAAATGCGTGAAGATCATACCTATAATGAGCAGGTCGAGTTTTCTCCCAATTTTGGAACATGAAGAACCTTCTGAGGTGATTTTTAAGAGAGAATTCGTGGGACTTCATCAGGTAAGAGTTCTTAGACTCGGATTATGTTGTTATGATGTAAAAACATAGATTAAACACTGAAAAACTAAGGATTTAAGGATTAAAAATTGAGGTTAGGGCATGAAACCTAAGAAGGTGTAAAGTTGGAATTTGATGGGTCAAACAGACTCCGATTTTGATGAACTTTATATGTACGGACTCTTGGCGAGACGAGGAATCCATTGGTATGATTTTTAGAATTTTTTGAGAAGTGAGTCCGGGGCTCGAATTTTACCAACTTCATCAATTTTAGTACTTTTCAGGTATTTTTGCTTAGGTTATGTTTCTTTGACCTATATTTATGTATTCACTATAGTTTTGACTAGATTCGACGTGCGAGGAGGTCGATACGAAAGGAAAAGACATTGTGGACGAGTATAAGGCCGGTTAGAGGTGAGTAGTTGGTGTATATGATGGCTTGCGGGTTTGAAACCCCTGCTTATTACATTGTGACGCTTTTGTAGGGCGTGACTCGCACACCATGGCAGGTGAGAGATCGGTTATCATTGGGGATTGTGACTTGGTCCATCCTGAACAATAATGTTTCTATATTGGCAACTGATACACACCTTGTGTTGAATATATCTGGGCTTATTGCCATTTTTGGGTCCTTGTGCCGATCTATAACATCCTCAGAGGATGAATATCATTGTGATAGCATGCTTTGAATAATCATGAATCTCAATCCTGTTCTTAATCACCGTTATGAAATGCTAAGTCATTTTTCCTGAAGTTGAATATCTAAAGTATATTCTTCTAAATAAATTGGAAACTGGGAAATTAATTGAATCTGTTACGTGACTCATATGCACATTGTGGACTAAGTATAGATCGGGTTGCATGCCGTAGTGAATGTTATGATTGAGTATGGATCGTGTTGCACGCCGCAACGAATGTTATGATTGAGTATGGATCCGGCTGCACGACACAACAAATGTTATGATTATATTGCGCTTGGGCTGAAGGAGCCCCTCCGTAGTCTTTACACACCCCCAGTGAGCGTCATCGACATTAAATCGATCGGGCTGTACGCCACTGTGTGTTCATGTGCATTGTATTTCACCCTTACATTATAATTGACTGTTATATTTGAAATTGTGCTGCTGTTGGTTCGTAGTAAGGTATCGGACTGTTAGTATTAGCTTTACTTTGTGGCATTTCGTGGATTTGTTGTATTCAGACATTTTATATGCTTATTACTCACTGAGTACTTAGTACTCACCCCTACTCCCTGCACCTTGTGTGCAGATCCAGGTACACCGAAGGCTTAGCTAAGCAGTCTTTGTTCCAGAGTTTATCAGATTTGTTGAGGTAGCTACTTGACGTTCGCAGGACCTGACTACTCTTCCTATTTTAGTTTTACTTATATATATATATATATATATATATATACACTTGTGTATTTTCATTCAAATAATATTATCCAGCTTTGTTTAGGGGCTCTAGACCCGTGACCCCTAATCTTTTGGGAGTGTTTTATCAGATTTCAAAATTTCTCAGTATTATTCCTCTATAAATATTTGGTTATTATTCCAAACTATTATACTCTCCTTAAATTGTCGGTTGTGAGGTTTAAGGTTGATTTGTGAGCGATTATTGGTCAGGCTTGCCTCGCTTTAGGGTTGGGCGCTATCACGACCAGGTTTGGGTCGTGACATCATCCCAAAGAGAAGAAACTTCAAGTACCTTGGGTCGGTTATCCAGGGGGGGGGGGGGGGGAGGATGGAGGAATCGACAAGGATGTCATACACCGTATTAGGGTAGGATGGATGAAGTGAAGGTTAGCATCTGGAGTCCTGTCTGGCAAGAGAGTACCACTGATACTCAAAGGTAAGTTCTATAAAGCGGTGGTTAGACCGGCCAAGATGTACGGGACTGAGTGTTGGCCTGTTAAGAACTCACATATCCAGAAGATGAAAGTAGTAAAAATAAGAAAGTTGAAGTGGAAGTGCGAGCTCACTAGGATTGATAATATTAGAAATGATGATATTAGGGAGAAGGTGCATGTGGCCCCTATTGATGACAAGAAGTGGAAAGCGAGGCTCAGATGGTTCGGGTATGTTCGGTGGAGAAGTCGAGATGCTCAGTTAAGGAGGTGCGAGCGGCTGGTTGTGGAGGACACACAAAGAGGTAGAGGGTGGCCTAAAAAGTATTGGGGAGAAGTGACGAGGCGGGATATAGGGAGACTTCAGATTTTCGAGGATATGACACTTGGTAGGAAGATGTGGAGGTCGAATATTAGGGTTGTAGGTTAGGAGATAGGCGAGTCATGCTTTACTTCATACCTTTGTGAGACTAGTTTGGTAGGATTTTTATCTAAGATAACTAGTGGCAATTTTGTGTCTTACTATTTCACTTTTCAATGTAGGACATATTTAATAGCTAACACTTTTGCTTTGCATCTTTCTTCTAGATCTCTTGTTGCCAATTTTTCCTATGATTTCTGTGGGGATACTAATATTGTCTTCTTTTATTTGTTTTGTTTGTTTTTTTAGTTTTCTTGAGCCGAGGATCTTTCAAAAATAGCCTCTCTACTCCGTCGGGCTAGGAGTAAGGTCTGCATACACATTACCCTTCCCAGACCCTACTAGTAGGATTTTACTGGATTATTGTTGTTATTTGCTTCGTTATCATGTTTAGGCTTGCCTAGAAACTCAAAGGAATATTCAAAGGAATCTAGATTTGCTATTAGCAACAGTCAAAATCAAAGGCACCAAAGTGTCGTTGTTCGTTTTCTTGGTGAACTAGTGAAGACCAAAGTATCGTTGTTCGTGAGCGAGTGAAATCAACCTCGTACATTGTTGGTGAGTATGTCAAAACCAACCCTTGTTCGTTGTTGGTGAGCGAGTGAAACCCAACTTTGTAAATATTGGTGTTGAATGCTAGAAACCACAAAACTTGTACTCAACCCAATATACAAAGAGCTCTAATAGACAATATTCTTGCAATCCAAGAGGATTGGATTACGACACCACATTGATTCCGAACAATATAAAATCTTGGTGTCATTTACTTTATCGCTCTCATATTACTTTTAGGCACTTATTGTTTGTTGTGATTTACATGTTTAAATCGAAAAAACTAATAGTTTGTGTAGGTTGTCTTCGTATTAGCCGACTAGGTCTAAACTATAATCGACTAAATTTGGAACAGGCGGACAATTCACCCCCTCAATAATTTCATATGTGACTATCATATAACTAAGGCACACGAATAACTTAATGATACCAGACGTTGTATGTCATTGATCCACGAGTTAACTCTCAATGTACATCCATTAAATGGACTCAGTCAATCCAAACTTAATCCAATCCTAATAAAGATTACCCGAATTTAGCAACTCTTAGTTGTAGATAGATGGGATTGCAAAACTACAAGGATTCGACAGCAGGCTCGGGTGCAACAGTATCCAATATTAATGTGTTTCTCAACCATACAAAAAAATATCACTGCTAAAAAATCTGATTTTAGCGACAAACAGATTCTGTAGCTAAACAGTAAAATATGTTGCTAATCTCATTTAATGACGATTATCAAGAAATTTTGCTAGCTACGGGCGATTTAGCGACAGATTAGCAGCAACGTGTAGCTAATTTCAGTTTTTTTAAGTATATATTAATTATATACCACATTTTGATGGTTGAGCGACAAAGGGTGAGAAGGATGATATTGTGATCTGAATATGCTAATCACAGTGTTTATTTAGGGAAATAACAAAAATTGTAAAATGATAAATTTAAGTTACATTAACTTTAGTAGTAAAGGTCGCGTTTGGATATTTTGCTTAATTAGTCGTAGTTAGATACCATTCCAACTTCATTTAAGCATAACTTTATCATGGTATCACCATGTTCCCCATGCAACGTAATCTTAAAAAGAAGATTCAGTGTTTCTTTAATGAAAATCATATATTCGAAACCAAGAATGTAATCACCATCTAAGTTGATTAAATGACGAAGTTGCGATTGGTCAAAATTAAACAGACAAATTGCTTACCTTAATCTTGAATATTGTCACTAATCCCCTTTACTATTGAAATCTCGCTACTTTTGTTGAATTCGGTGGGTGCACCGAAAGTGCATAGGAAATTAGGTGGGAATTGTTTGATTTTGGTCAATGGGCAAATTGCCTAATTAGTCCTTTTAGGTGGTAAATTTGCATATTGGTCCCTAACTCAAACACTATAAATACTCCTCACCTCATTCACTCTTAACACACCAAAACATCACAAAATACTTCTTCTTGAGTGGTGTAGAGTTCTCTCCGAGTGTTGTAAATTTTTCTTAATAGTGAGTTTCTCTAGTTTTGCCCGTGGACGTAGCCAACATTTGGTGAACCACGTAAATTTGGGTGTTCATATTTTCTTTCATGCTTTTGCTCTTTTGCCTCATTTATTGTCGAGTTTAGTCATTCCGAATCCTAACAGTGGTATCAGAGCTATTGGTTTAGGATTGTTATTTATTACGGCAGGTTCTACCGCCTCTTTTTATAATTTTATGGAAGGTTATACCTCCTTAATTTTATAAGTTTTATGGAAGGTGCTACCTCCTAAGCTAATATTCTGAAAGGCAGGTTATACCGCCAAATTATTATTTTGTGGTTATTGTGCCAACAGGATTAGCTTAGGCGATTGGCGAGCAGAAATATTGTCCGAATAAAATAGCAGTCAGAATTTCTTCCGGGTGGCAGATTCAAATTATGACGACCAAATTCGACATCGAAAAATTCAACGGGAGCAATTTTGCTCTATGGAAGTTGAAGATGAAGGCAATTCTCAGGAAAGACAATTGCCTTGTAGCTATTGAAGGTAAGCCCGCGGATATGACGAATGACAAGTGGAACGAGGTGGATGGTAATGTTGTAGCAGATCTACACTTGGCACTTGCTGATGGAGTATTATCCAGTGTGGCGGAGAAGACAAAAGCCAAAGAAATTTGGGACACATTAACCAAATTATACGAGGCGAAGTCGTTGCACAACAAAATCTTCTTAAAAAGAAGATTATATACCCTTAGAATGGCGGAGTCAACAACAGTGACAGACCATATCAACACGCTCAACACAATGTTCTCTCAATTGACAACATTGGGTCACACAATACAAGGACCTGAACGTGCAGAGCTCTTACTTCAAAGTTTACCAGATTCATACGATCAGCTTGTTATCAACCTAACAAAAAACCTCGCGGCGGACAACCTGATCTTTGATGATGTTGCTGCCTCTATCCTAGAAGAAGAGAGCAGCGCAAAAACAAAGATGACCAACACGTGAGTTCGCAACAAGTAGAGGCTCTGTCGGTAACGAGAGGAAGACCGATGGAACGTGGCCCCAGTGGGAGTCACAACAAAGGCAGATCGAAGTCAAGAAGCTGGAAAAATGTCAAGTGCTACGGCTGTGGCAAGAAAGGTCATTTGAAGAAGGATTGTTGGGACAAGAAAAAGGGTGGAGAGCATGAGCAATCAAAAGCTCAAAGTTGTGTAGCAAATGCCTCAGACGACGGAGAAGTACTGTACGGTGAAGTATCAACCCATGCAGAAGGCAGAAAGATGTACTCCGATGTTTGGCTCCTAGACTCGGGAGCAACATGGCACATGACACCCCGGAGGGAATGGTTCCAAGAATATGAATCAATCCCTGGAGGATCCGTGTACATGGGTAACGATCAAGCCTTGGAGATTGCTGGAGTTGGTACTGTCAAAATAAAAATGTTTGATGGTACGGTACGCACTATTCAAGATGTGCGACACGTCAGAGGTCTCAAGAAGAATTTGTTGTCTTTGGGACAACTGGATGATCTTGGATGCAAGACCCGCATTGAAAATAGGATCTTGAAAGTCATCAAAGGCGCACTTGTGGTGATGAAGGCAGAGAAAGTTGTATCCAATCTGTACATGCTTAAAGGAGACACATTTCAACATGCAGAAGCAGCAGTTGTGATGAGCAAAGCAGAAGAATCAACAATGCTATGGCACCGAAAACTCGGTCATATGACCGAACGAGGTTTGAAGATTCTCGTTGAGCAAGGGCTGCTTCCTGGTCTCACAAAGGTAGCCTTACCCTTTTGTGAGCATTGTGTTACAAGCAAGCAACATAGATTGAAGTTCAACAAATCTAGTTATAGAAGCAGATCAATACTGGAACTTATCCACTCTGATGTGTGGAAAGCACCGGTTAAGTCCAAAGGAGGAGCAGAATACTTTGTGTCATTTATTGAGGATTACTCCAGGAGATGCTGGGTGTATCCAATCAGGAGGAAGGCGGACGTATTTTCAACCTTCAAAGTATTCAAGGCTCAAGTAGAACTGGAGGCCGAAAAGAAAATCAAGTGCTTAAGGACTGACAATGGAGGAGAATATACTAGTGATGAGTTCGATGACTTCTGCAAAGAGGAAGGTATCAAAAGGCAATTCACAGTGCCTTACACTCCTCAACAAAACGGTGTAGCAGAGTGGATGAACAGGACTCTTCTGGATCGAACTAGAGCCATGTTAAGAACTGCTGGTTTGGCCAAGTCATTTTGGGCAGAAGCAGTAAAAACCGTATGTTATGTTGTGAATTGGTCACCTTCAACGGCAATTGAGTTGAAGATACCAATGGAGATGTGGACCGGAAAGCCAGTGAACTATTCACACCTTCATACGTTCGCATGTCCTGCGTATGTGATGTTCAACACCCAAGAAGTTACAAAACTAGATCCAAGATCTAGAAAATGTATTTTCTTAGGGTATGCTGATGAAGTGAAGGGGTATCGCCTGTGGGATCCTACTGACCACAAGATTATCATCAGCAGAGATGTAATATTTGCAGAAGATCAGTTGCAAGAAGCTGAAAATGATAGCACCAGAAAGGAGAATGTAGAATCCGCTGAAATTCAAGTGGACTGTAACAATGAGGAGAAAGATTCTTCTGAAGCAACACCGAAGCAGAGCAACGATGATCCCAATGAGACTGAGGAAACTCGAGTTCAGAGGCCATATCGTGAGAAAAGACAACCAGCTCGGCTCTCAGATTTTGAGACTGAGAGTAATGTTGCATACTGTCTTCTAACTGAGGATAATGAACCATCAACGTTCATGGAGGCTATTAAAGGTCCGGAAGCATCCCAGTGGACGGCGGCAATGCAAGAGGAGGTGAAGGCCCTACATAAGAACAAGACATGGGATCTAGTTCCACTACCATCTGGAAGAAAAGCTATTGGGAACAAATGGGTGTAGAAGATCAAACGCAATAGCAATGATCAAGTGGAACGATATCGTGCTCGGCTGGTGGTAAAAGGATATGCTCAGAAAGAAGGTATTGATTTCAATGAAATCTTTTCTCCCGTGGTTAGACTTACAACCATAAGAATCGTTCTGGCCTTGTGTGCTACATTTGATCTACACTTGGAGCAACTAGATGTTAAAACTGCGTTTCTTCATGGAGATCTTGAAGAAGAAATTTATATGCTCCAACCGGAAGGCTTTGTTGAAAAAGACAAAGAGAACTTGGTTTGCAGGTTAAACAAATCTCTGTACGGTCTCAAGCAGGCGCCAAGATGCTGGTACAAGAGATTTGATTCTTTCATTTTAAGCCCGGAGTACAACAGACTCAGTTCAGACTATTGTACGTATTACAAAAGATTTGAAGGGGATAATGATTTCATTATCTTGTTGTTGTACGTGGATGACATGTTGGTGGCAGGTCCCAACAAAGATCGAGTCCAAGAATTAAAGGCACAGTTAGCTAGGGAGTTCGATATGAAAGACTTGGGACCAGCAAACAAGATTCTAGGGATGCAAATTCATCGAGACCGAAATAAAAGGAAGATTTGGCTTTCACAAGAGAATTATTTGAAGAAGGTCTTGCGGCGTTTAAACATGCAAGATTGTAAGCCAATTACTACCCCACTTCCTTTTAATTTCAAGTTATCCACAGTAATGAGTCCTAGCAATGAAGCGGAAAGGGAAGAGATGTCTCGAATGCCGTATGCATCAGCAGTAGGGAGCCTTATGTATGCCATGATTTGCACGAGACTGGACATTGCACAAGCAGTGGGAGTAATCAGCAGATACATGGCAAATCCAGGCAAAGAACATTGGAGCACGGTGAAAAGGATACTGAGGTACATTAAAGGGACCTCGCATGCAACTTTGTGTTTTGAGGGATCAGACATTACTGTCAGGGGATATGTCGATTCAGATTTTGCAGGTGATCATGACAAGCGAAAATCCACGACAGGGTATGTGTTTACACTTGCCGGAGGAGCTGTGAGCTGGATTTCCAAGTTACAGACTGTGGTAGCACTGTCTACAACAGAAGCTGAGTACATGGCAGCTACACAAGCTTGTAAGGAGGCGATTTGGATACAAAGGCTTATGGAGGAACTCGGGCACAAACAACGAGTGATATCGGTGTATTGTGACAATCAGAGTGCCTTGCACATTGCAAGGAATCCATCCTTTCATTCCCGGACGAAGCACATAGACGTACAATATCACTTTGTACGAGAAGTGGTGGAGAGCGGAAAAGTGGATATGCAGAAAATTCACACTAAAGACAACCTAGCAGATGTCCTGACCAAACCAATTGCAACAGACAAGTTCCTGTGGTGCAGATCCTCCTTTGGCCTCACAGAAACGTAAGCTAGCATGGATGGCAAATCTAGAGAGACGCTATTGTGTGAAGATATGATTATCATCAAATCTTCAAGTGAGAGAATGTTGAATTCGGTGGGTGCACCGAAAGTGCATAGGAAATTAGGTAGGAATTGTTTGATTTTGGTCAATGGGCAAATTGCCTAATTAGTCCTTTTAGGTGGTAAATTTGCATATTGGTCCCTAACTCAAACACTATAAATACCCCTCACCTCATTCACTCTTAACACACCAAAACATCACAAAATACTTCTTCTTGAGTGGTGTAGAGTTCTCTCGTGAGTGTTGTAAATTTTTCTTAATAGTGAGTTTCTCTAGTTTTGCCCGTGGACGTAGCCAACATTTGGTGAACCACGTAAATTTGGGTGTTCATATTTTCTTTCATGCTTTTGCTCTTTTGCCTCATTTATTGTCGAGTTTAGTCATTCCGAATCCTAACAACTTTGACTAACAAAAGTTGTACTAGTGTTGTGGTATTGTAGTAAGTATTCGTTTATATATCTTTAATCATGGATCTTGGTTTTGAGCCTAAGTATTAAGTGAAGCGTATTACCTTCTTAATATATGATTTTCGGTGTGAATTTAGATTTAGCCGGACTGCAAAACGGATATTTGATATCGTAAACTAAAAATATAGCATCTCCCTGTGTGTTCATTTTGACCTTTATTCTTTCCTATAGATGGATTCTTGATTAGTCCTATGGAACTTTGAATGAGTCAAAAGAGAATAATCATAAAGTAATTCACTCTTTATCACACAGTAATTTCACTAAAAGGAAACAGTTTTTACGTTGCAACACAATTCATCGTACTTCCTTATTTTGTACAAGATTGGGAAAAAACATAACTAAGCTATATTTAAAGAAAATTTACAACACGATACCAATATTAGTTAATTATATTTACGGCACCTAAATAATAACATATCATAATGCCTTTCAAATAAATGTTTCTAAAATTCAGCCGGACACGAATTAATCCCACTGCAAAACTATAGCAATTATTTCTATTTTTTCGCTCCAATTTTTTTTTTTTTATCTCTGGTGCAATCCTACCATTCTTTTTTGTCTCCCCTTTTCTAATACCTTTCTTCTTATTTCTTTTTGTATATGCAAAATTCTTCTTTTGTTTCCTTCTTTGGAGTTTAAATTTGGATAATAAAATATTATTTTTGCATATTATAACTTTGACGGGTAGTTCTTATATAATTTTTATTACAATGGCATATGTGATAAATTATATAATAATGGTATATATAAAGTATAAAATACACAACTTTAAAGATTATGTATGGTATATCATATTTGTTTAGATGTATTATGATGTATATATATACTTTATATATGTAATATAAAATACATTTAAAAAAATAAATATGGCATGTTGATGGAATATTTACATTATACATTATCAGACACATAATATACTTGACATATATTAAAGGTATATTTTGAGTAAAAATAAAATTATACTACAAAAAAGTTTTAAAACTTAAAGAAAATAAAATATTAAAATTTTCTATTGTGCAACCTCATTAAAGAGAGACTTAACTTTGAGATTTTCTTTTTCAGAATCTTTGATGTATTGGGTTAGTATTATTTATGGAACAAAAAATATATATATGCTTATTGATGGAATATTTACATTATAAATTATCACATATATAATATACTTGAAATATATTAAAGGTATATTTTGAGTAAAAATAAAGTTATACAACAAAAAAGTTTAAAACATAAAAAAAAAATACTAAAATTCACATCCTGCAACCTCATTAGAGATGCACTTATTTTTGAGATATTATTTTTTCAGAATCTTTAATATATTTGGGTAAGTATTATTTATGGAACAAAAAAAAAATTATGGAAGAGAGATAGGGGAAAAAAAATGTAATAGAAGTGTATTGATATAGAGGAATTCCTTAATTAATGTACTTACCAAAGTGAAAATGCTAAATACGTAAAAAAAAATGCCTTCTTTGGAATAAACATAAATTGCTATTATTTATGAGAATACTGTTTAAAAAAAGAGCAACCATATAAAAATATCCCCTTTGTGTTTTATTTATAGTTTTTGTCACTTTGTATGTGTAATGCAGGGTTTTTTCCTTGCCCTTTTGCTATCAGATACGAGAAAATGTTGCATCATATCCTTTTATAATTTTGAAATTAAAAAAATGATTTTTTTGACCTCTTACCTATAAAAATATAAATTTCTTACGTTTATTTGAAGTTTGAACCAACTTTTAGTTGGTTATATATAATCAAGTTTTATGGGTGAAAAAAAAAATGAAAAAAGAAAATCTCAGTTTACAGAAATTGAAACTAAAGGTCAAATATATATCTCACTAATTATTTCAGTTATCCACTTCATTAATTGTTTCAAATTATCTGATTTTCTCATCTTTATCTTATCATATTTCTTTTTGACTTATTCGACGAATAAATTAAAGTTCGCTTGTTCCTTTGTACGTCAAAAACTAAAGAATAAATATACGTCTAAACTTACTGTTTGGGCATTTCGCATTCTCAAGAAAGATACCATTACAGTTCAGCTCCTATCAAAAATCAAGAAATGTAGAAATCAAAATCAAATGCAAAACTCAAATGCTCCGTTTTTGGTTTTCCAATAAAAGATTGAAATAAAACGTTTTGATAACAAAACCTAACATGTTGTTTATGATGATTGATAAGCTTAAACTAAACAAACAATAGCAAATACAGTAGGGTATGAGAAGGGTAATGTATACGTAAACCTTATCCAACACTTGGGAGGTAAAGAGACTTTTTTTCGATAGAACCTCGGCTCCAAAAACATTGATAAGCTTAAATTGAACAATAAATTATGAAAATTAAAGAACAAAAAGAGTACTTCTGAAACAAAAGAAGAAGAATTTTGATAATAAATTTAAGATAAACTTCTGATATGGAACGTTTTCCCTTTTAATAAGCCATACACGGCACGAGTCCAAATTAGTCAAGCTCCAAATATACCGGACACAGGGCGGAAAACCCCAAAAAAAGGTTTACAATCTGAACCTTACTTTCTTTTCATTTTTGAGTCTTCTGCAGCAAGAAGCTCCTCTAGAACACTATTATCAAGACACTCAAGCTCAATAATTTCTTTAGCTTTCCCAGTTGATGATGATGAATTTCCATTCTCTAAACTTCCACTTGGATTTGGAGCAACATTTGTTGGTGAAAATGAGTTACGATAATATAAAGGAGGATATTGAAGCTGATTATAATACTCATTAGGGAAATTCAAAGTAGCAAGATGTCCTCTTAGGTTAAATGCTGCCCTATCATAAGCCCTAGCTGCCTCCTCCGCCGTGTCAAACGTTCCAAGCCACTGCCGGGAACCCGGTCTCGTCGGATCACGTATCTCTGCCGCAAATTTCCCCCACGGCCGCCTCCGAACGCCACGGTATTTCACTTCCTCCTTCCCTTTGTTGTTGCTACCTTCCTTCTCTTGCATGGCCTTTTTTCCTCTTGAAGAGTTTCCCTCCATGTTATGTATAAGTGGAGTTATTTTTTTCAATTTGATATTAAATGGACTTAGGAATATTGGTTTATATAGCCTCAATGGGATGGTTAGATATAAGATTATATTGTAGGACCTTTTTTATTCTTGCAACTTTTATGAGAAGTAAGATATTTGGTAATTAGATAATTAATTGGTGTAATAAATAACTGGATGTGAATTATATGCATTGACACTAATTATCTGTTTTCTTTAACCTGCGATAACAAGTTTGTTAGCATTTTTATCAGGTTACGGATTAATGCGCGTATTATAGAGATTTACTTGTAATTATATTATTAGCGACATGAATATGTAAATAATTTGTACACTATAAAAGTTAAACTCATAATAATTCAAGTTCCTTCAAAAGTTATTCAATTGTTCAGGAAGATCTGAGCTGTGATATTCAAGAGATATATATTTGCTCTTAAAAACTTGTAAAAGGTTTTATCCATATACTAGCAATATTTTTGATTGGATTGTTTTATTCGAAATAGATTTGACCTAAAAACTAATAGTGACAAAATTTTAATATGGGATGCTGTTAGAAAGCTCCAAATTTCAGATATATCAAAGTGCTTGTATGACATACTTTTAAATACTTATCCGTAATTAATGTGTTCTCATTTTAATTTATGAATCATTTCAAATTATCTTGATGGTGTCATCCTCGTTTTTTTGTGATGATATTTTTAAAATTTATAGATCACCTCAAGGAAACATATAATTAACTAAATGAACTTAGATAAGAATCCTTAATCTTAGAAGATCTTACTCTGGGAAGATTTGCTTTAATTAGTGTTATTTAAACCTTTTGGTGAAAATCAAATTTATATTTATAATTGAATCTGCACGATGTATTCCTTAGATGTGTAAAAGTCCCACGTATTTATCAAATATCAATGTTAACTCCGATAAATTAGAGAAAAAGATCGTTTACTGTAGTTCAAATAAATGAATTTGGGATGTTTGATTAAATATAAGAAATTAAATGGAATTTGTTTGGATTGAAAGTTAATCGTTACTTTATAAGCTTGAAACAATAAAAAAAATAAGAAAGAGAGTAAATCGTAATCAAATATAATAAACCTAGGTATAAGATCAACGTGATTATGATGTTAAGATATTAAAAATGAAGAACTTTAAGAGTAATTGCTTGTCAGAGTTGAGAGAAGAAATAGATAGAGTGGGAGTGTTGTATTATAAGATAA